>OVAF01001764.1:0-19500 GCA_900406245.1 Odontarrhena argentea | reverse complement strand
TTTTCAAACCTCTTCCACTTACTTAGTTTTTGCTTGGGGACAAGCAAAGGTTAAGTTGTGAAAATGACATCCCACACATTTCTTCATTATCCTTAGAAAATCAAGTAATCGTATGCTCATTTGTTTACTCCTGATGATTTCATTATCTACATATAAATCTATCTTTAAAAATGTATTCGAATAGATCTACTTAACGTCGAAGAGGATATCTAACTTTGAGATGAACTGTGTTGATAAATATGTTAATTGGGACTGAAATTCGATTGAGATTGGATCATATGAAATAATGAAATCAAGTTAAAAAATGTTATTGCTGTATGTGTGTGTGTATGTTTTTTTTTATTTTGGGTCTTTGAAGTTTTGAACAAATCAAAAGTTAATGAAACTATCAATCAAATAATGTTTCAGTTTCGGGTCATTGTAAGACAACGTTTATCAACTTTATTTATTCATATTTTAAAATTTAGCAAGCTTATTCAAAATTTTAAAATCTAATTTATTGTTCCGTGTGTTTACAATTTCAAACATCATTTCTAATTCGTCTATTCGATGCATGTCACATATTCAATACGGTGGATAATAAGTTAATAACTAGCGGCATAATAAGTTTCAAACATCGTTTCTAACCAAATCAAATCTAATCAGAGATTATCCGAACTGAATTTGATCCAAATTTTTTTAAAAAATATCCGAATTGGTATGATCAAACTTCAAAGTTTGGAAAACTAAACCCGTACCAATCTGAAAAGGCAAAAACTAAACGAATATGAATATTATGGCAATATTCAAGATTTATACTATTTGACTATTTTCTATGAAATATGTAAACATGTGATATTGCGAGTGTATAGAGTTCATCAAGTGTATGATGCAAGTGTATGAATGATTTGAACTTTGAAATTTAAAATGCAAATTTGAACAAAGACGTCTATTACGTTTTTTCTGTATTAAATTTTTTTCCAATTTTTCTTTGTTTTTGGGCTTTTTTGTTTTTTCCAGATTTTCGAACTTTGTTTTAGGTTTTTCGGATTTTATTTCAGGTAATATATAATCTGATAAAAGTTCGGGGTAATTTTTATTTTCAACTGAAAACACGAATACAACCCAAATTTTAAGAAAACTCGAATAGATAGATAGTATATCATAAACCCATAAACCCGTAAACCCATAAACACGATATCCAAATGACACAATCCCCAAACTGGATAGAGTTTTTTTTTTATTTTTTATTTTTGGTAACGCATAAAAGTTTTTAAAAGCGAAGCTAAGATTTTCCGAAATTCACCATTTCTTCTCAAACAAGCTTAATCCAGCGTGGTGAAAGTCAAGGAAAGTCAAGTGGGACCCATATCACCGACATCACGTCTTTTACGCCAATCAGTACACACTTTGGGTCCCACTCAAGGACAAACTCTCACGTTACATTGACAAGTGTCATCATCTGATTGCTTAATATCACTTTCGTTCTGTCTCCCTTTATTTCATTTTTGTCTACATACATCTTTCCATTTTCTGACTGTTATTTTGCCGTTACTAAACGTCCGCCGTCCGATTTTCATTAGTGCTTGACACGTGTTATCACATCTATGGTCAGTTTTATTATTAAACCTTTGATTTAACCGTCATTATGACCCTCTTTACTTAGTACTACCCTCTCCTTTCTTTAATCTGAGATCTGCAATGTAGTCCTTATATTTCTGGTTTTCTATAACAAAAACCCCCAAACTTTATGAAATCTCTAACCATTAAAAATCTCTTTAGCTGGTTGATATTTGATATTTCCATTGATTATTTAAATTACAAAAACATACTCCCTCTGTCTCATATTAGATGAGGTTTAAGGTTTTGGCACACAGATTAATAATTCATTAAATTTTACATTTTTCCTAAATAAAAAAATCATTAATTATCCATTTAAATACATTATAACCAATTGTAAATCAATCTGCAGAATACGAAAGGTCATTTAGAATAAAAATACATTTAATAGTGCATTGAGAATCGAAAACCTCATCTAATTTGATACAAAAAAAATTCCCTAAAACCTCATCTAATATGAGACAGAGGGAGTAATATTTATGAAATCTTACAAACTTTCATATGCTAAATAATTAAGATAAACACATAAGAAGCTTAAATGAGCAAATACCTAAAATAAACTATTATGTCCAAAATATCAATAAAAGTATTATGTCCAAATCATCTATAGTTCTTATCTTCTCTTTGGGCCTATTCTATCTAAAATGTCACTGTTACCCATTATTATTTTGCTGATTTTTTATATCCACTAATTTAGCTTAACATAATCCAATATAATTAGAGAAATGGCCTACAATTACGTAAGCAAACCCTTTTCTTATCAATTAAGAGATAAACAATGAATTAACTCTTACGTGGCAAACTAATAGAATAGGGCCAATAAGAAAAGAAGCGGGGCCATTTTGCAATGTTCCCATAATAATATGCCTTCTTTTTAAATTAAAAAAATTAAACACAGAGCAGCGTGAAATCCGCGTTAGATTAGAAAAACCTCTCACTATAAAACGGAACACTTTCTTTCTTCTAAATCCTCATCGTTTCTATAATTTCAGTAACTCAAATTTCAAAAACTCTCTTTTGATCTTTATAATTTTCATTTACTATGGCGGAAGAAACTAAGCACGAGGTCCCAAAAGTTGTGTCCGAGGAATCATCGACACCAGAAGTCACAGACCGTGGATTGTTCGATTTCTTGGGGAAGAAGAAAGATGAAACCAAACCAGAAGAGGTACCGATCGAGTCTGAGTTTGAACATAAAGCTCAGATTTCGGAACCAGCACCAGAGATTAAACATGAGGTTGTCGTAGAAGAAGAAGAGAAGAAGCCTAGTCTTCTTGAGAAGCTTCACCGTAGCGACAGTTCCTCAAGCTCCGTAAGTTTCTACAATATTATATTTATATTATGTTAATTCTCAATTTTTTAAAAATAACTAAGAGGTTATGGGTCTAGACTCGTATATCTGATGTTATGGATTTTTGGAATTTGAACAGTCGAGTGAGGAAGAAGGAGAAGATGGAGAGAAGAGGAAGAAGAAGAAGAAGGACAAGAAGAAGACTGATGTTGAAGGAGAAGTGAAAACTGAAGAAGAGAAGAAAGGGTTTATGGAGAAGTTAAAGGAGAAGCTTCCGGGGCATAAGAAGCCGGAAGATGCTTCCGCTTCCCCGCAGGTGGTTCATGCTCCACCTGCGGATGTGGAAGCATATCCACCGGCGGCCCCGGCGGAGAAGAAAGGGATATTGGAGAAGATCAAGGAGAAGCTTCCAGGGTATCATCCCAAGACGGTAGAAGAGGAGACTAAGAAAAAGGAAACTGATTAAGAAAAGATGATCATTAAAGATTTGAATAATGATTTGCTTTGGTTTCTTTTGTGATGTATGATGATTATCATCTTTTGCTTTTGTGATGTTTAAGTTTGTTGGCTTTTTTCTTTTGTTGATTACAGTTTTATTTTTATAAAGGAAAAAAAAGAAAAGTCTCTTTGTTATGTTTCATGTATATGATTTCAAAGGTGTTTTAATGGTATGAATTATTTCTCATTTGATATATGGTAGAGATGATAATAAGCTTTATGGATTTGTGATATGAGATATAAAGGCCCCATGTAATCTTGAATTATTGATCTTTATCTTTACACCCGACCCATCAAGTTTCCTATAATCCAAGCTCATGTTAATGAATAATGATATTAATGGCGTTGGTATAGAAGAAACATGAGTCGTCACGATCATGACTCATAGTGGTTGGTTGATTTGGCATTGTGGTGGACACAACTGCTCACAAAGGTACAAAATAAATATCTTCATATGATTATTATAGACGTTAAGGGGATCCCAAGGTGTAATTCCCTTCTCTTGATTTGAGAAATAAAAATTTCGCATGTTGGACACTAGTTGCCTAGTTGGTCCGATGAATATGTTTCTTTACCTCATTTCAAAGTTGTCGGTTCGGTATCTATTTCAAGGGTACGGTATCAGAACAAAAGGAAGGACACCTAAAGGGCCTTAAAGTACGAAACAGGAAATGGGCTCAAAGACAAATCCAAAGCTAGTGGATTGCCAATAAATAGTTATTAATCTTGCGCTGGCCGGCTCTCGAGAGCTTGATTATTGAGAGGTTACATGAGAATCTAGTAGTTGTGATTGATGCTACCAGACTTGAGTATCTGATGCTTTGTGATGGTCAAACTCCGACATTCATACTAAATAATCGGGATTCCCTTGTAGAATACTGTGTTTAACTTGTCATTCGATAGGATCGAAGTTTGATCATGCCAAGTTGTCCTTTTTGCACAGAGTTTTTGGGGACGTCGGTAATGTCAAGTACTGTATTTGTTTACATCATCGTTTGTGATGTTTAGTAGCTTGAAAGAGAATCATATGATTATGATATGAATGTTTTCTCATTTGATATTTGGAGACTATTACTTTGTTGTAGGCCCTGGTATTCATTGTTGTGGAATCCTAAGCTCTCTGCATTAGGGATATAGACTACGAGGGTCCCAATTAGGACAATGATATCATTTCAATGTTTGTAATCTTGCATTATTGATCTTGGACGTTCATACATAGGATAGGTATTCGGGTACCCGTTCGGGTTCTAGTCAGGTATATCGGATTTTTGGATTTATGAGTATAGAACCCGTTCGGGTATTTTTTTAGTTTTGGATCGAATTCGGTTCACGTTTGATTTGGTTCAAATGGTAAATGGTAAATGAAAAACCAAAAATTTTGGGTTTGCGTTAGGGTCTGGGGTTTTAACATACAACATCTTAAAAATTTCTAACTTTTTTTTAAAAAGTCGAAATTAATTATTTTTAATATAAAAAAGTTAAACAATACATCTAAATTAGTTATAAAAAACCAAAAATAATCAAGAAAATTGTAAATTTACTTAAAATAATTAAATATATATCAAATCTAGAACCAATATATAATTTTCGGATTTCTCGGCTCGGTTCGGAATCGGTTGTAAAAATTGGGTCGGGTTCGGTTATATTTTGTGGATTGAGATGACTTGACTAGCAAAGTTCCTATAATCCAAACTCATTTAACGAAATTATATGCGTTGGTATCTTAGTGCATTGGTATATGAGTCGTCACAATCATGATTCGGTCGGCACAATTAAGTACAGTTACTAGTCTCTCAATGTGCTTGCTTTAGTCAAATGATCTGTAAACGATGAACACGTAATCACTTCATAACAATAACAATAACAATAATGTTATTTTCCATGCTTGACTGAGCGACCACCAAAAGTCTTTTGTAGTGGAAACATAAATTTAAAAGTCACTTATCCATAACAGAGACAACATTTGAGTGGAGAGAAAAAGACGTGAACAGAGAATAAGTGCATCCAACTGGCAAAAACATAGTTCCGAGTTCACTTCTTCCTGTTGTTTATCTCAGAAATAGAGAGAGAACGAGATTAAAAAAACAGAGTTAAACTGTGAGGTTTTCCTCTTCTTCTTTGATTTTCGATAATGGATTCTGAGGGAGTGTCACTACCATGGATCCACAAGCATCCTATGATGCCTTGGAATGATTTGAGGAGAGGTGATTGCTGTGGGCGGTTAGATTCTATCAGTGATGGCTACTTTTGCAAAAGCTGCGATATTTTCATCCACAAAAAATGTGGCGACAAGCCTTTTGAAGAGACGATCCAACACCAATCTCACCCCGTTCACCCTCTTGAGCTTAAGACTTCTTCAGGGTTTAATCGTTGTGATGTATGTAGAAGGAGTATTGTGGGTCATATCTATCGTTGTGAGAGCTGTGACTTCGACATAGATCTATACTGTGCGAGATACACACCACCAGATGTTATTGATATTACGGATATGCACCACCACAAGCTCACCCTTTTCAAGAAGCGGATAGATTTCGTCTGTGATGCTAAATGTGGGAAGACTGGTCATGATCAGTTTCCTTACAAGTGTGATGAATGTGATATAGCCTTCCACATCGGTTGTGTATGGTATCCACCGGAGGTGAAACACATGTTAGAGGTGAATCATTCTTACCACCCTTGGCACTCTCTTAAGCTTTTTAAGGATCAGTTACCTGACTATTCCGATGGAAAATGTCGTCTTTGCGAAAGGAAAGTGGATGAGTTGTTTTATCATTGTTCTTCGTGTAACTTCACTTTGGACATGCGTTGTGTTTTAAGTCCGCCTCCACAATCTCTTGTGGATTTGAAAGCTCATGATCACCAACTCACCCTTCTCCGAACACTCTGTTCTTTTACATGTAATGCTTGCGGGACGAATGGAGATCGAAGCCCTTACATATGTGTTCAGTGTGATTTCATGATCCATCAAAACTGTCTTGGCCTTCCAAACGTCATTAAGATCAACCGGCATCATCACCGTATTTCACGGACTTCTATTCTTGATGTCAATGTTATGAATTCTGTATGCGGGGTTTGTCGCCAGAAGGTGGATTGGACTCGTGGAGGTTATTCTTGTCAGAGGTGTCCTAGTTATGTTGTGCATTCTAAATGTGCTACCATAAAAGATGTTTGGAATGGCAAGGAGCTAGAAGGAGTACCTGAGGAAATAGAAGATTTAGAGCCATATGTGGTAATAGATGACAACACAATACAACATTTCAGCCACAAAGAACATTACTTGAGACTTTATGTTAATGGTATTATCTATGAAGAGGACAAGCGCTGCAACGCATGCACCCAACCTATTGCGCTCCAATCTTTCTACGGTTGCATGGATTGTGATTTCATTCTCCACCAAGATTGTGCAAAGCTTCCTAAGAAGAAATGGCATGTACTACACAATGATCAACTTACTTTGGTTACAAGCACCGATAATTACTTTCGTTGTAATGCTTGTGGAAGAATGTCCAATGGTTTCATGTACCAGCATGGAGAAAGAAGATTTGATGTCCAGTGCTGTTCAAATTCAGAACCTTTTCTCCACCTAAGTCATCTCCATCATCCCTTATACTACATTCCATCAAATGAAAGAAGACCATGCAATGGTTGCAACAAGGAGAGGTTGCAAGTGCTCACGTGCATTGAAGATGGTTGTGGATTTTTCTTGTGCTTTGAATGCGCCACTTTACCACAAGAGGTAAAACATAGAGTTGACAATCATCCTCTCTCACTATGTTATGGCGAAAACGCAAGTGGGAAATATTGGTGCGACATTTGTGAGAAAGAAACTAATCCAAAGATATGGTTCTACACGTGTAAAGATCACCAGGCAAGTTTACATATAGACTGTGTGTTTGGAGATTTTGCAAGGCTCATGCCAAAGAGCACAATAAAGGTTTATCGCAGGTCATATGAAGTTGTTCTCAATAATAGTATGACTCGCCCATTTTGCAGAAACTGCAAGTTGCGTTGCAGATACCCAATCATCTTGAAGAGGGCCTATCAATACTTTTGCTCTTACTATTGCTCATGGTAATGATCGGAGTGAAGATATATATAATGTTAAATCCCAAATTGTAATAGTGTGTGAAGTGAAGAATCCAAGATATTTGGTTATATTTCTTTGGCTATTTCATGGACTAGTTCATTTCCATTATGTAACTATTTCAGTATACTTGTGTTATTATCTAAGAATCTAGTGGTCGTAATTTGAGATTGTCTAGGTAGCTGTTCCTAACGTTTTCAGTGTTTTGTTTTCTACAAAATGTTGCCGTACAAGTTACAAATGAAGCATACAATACCATCAATCGTTTCTATTCAAACTGAAGAAAAAGAAGAAAACTGCGACCACAACTTCTATTTGTGTTCTTTGAAATATGGCTCTGTAACTTTTGTAATCAAATACTTTGCAATATTCACATAAACTTAATGAGTTTGTGGTATAGAAGCGAATCTTTATAGTCTACCTCCACCGATGTAGAATTTTTTATGATATTGCACCCAATCCGACATTGGAACTGAATGAGTATGTTATGACATTGAAGGGTGCCATCCTACGTCCTTCACTCCAGTACGAGTAACTCACCCGTGGGCTACTGAACCGGAGGAGAGTTTCATTCACCGACAAGATGGAAGCAGGCGAAGCGAACATCAAGAACGCAGGAGGAGCTCGTCTCTGCTTCCTTTGCATTCATTCAGAGACGACCTCTTCTCAAGCCACCTGAAAACTCTTCAACACGTATGATTTTGTTTGGAATCTTGTGTGAGAAATTGAGTGAAATTGGAGAATCTTAACGTTGGCTCTTTTCCTTTTGGGTTCATCTAAGATTTGAAAAAAGAAATAGAGTTTACACTCTTTTTTAACTATACATATATGCCATTAGATGTTAGTAATCCTTGTTTAGATCATAATCTTGTGTTAAGTAGCAGTAATTTATGTCTTTGCTGAATTGGAAAAGTTAATAGGTTTTATTCTCTAACTAGTATATAGTTGCTATTGCTACTGTTTTCTGTATGAGCAATGATGTGAGTATGTGTTTAAAAATATGCAGAGAGTGCTTCTATGAGGTTTTTGTTGAGGATATACACCAGTTCATTGTGCGAAATCAGCTATTCAAGTCCGGTGAGCCGGTTTTTGTAGGTGCTCTGGCGGTAACGGTATTAACTTTTGCTCCAATACCTTTCTTCTTCAAATCTCTCAATGTTTACAAATACTTGATTTTAACGCTTTCATTTGTCTGCAGTTTTTTTTCCCTTTTTTTCTGTGTGTGTATTTTTTCCTTAATACTATAAGTTTTATATCATACTGTTGCACCTTGGAGATAACTCTTCCTTGTTTCATCATTAACTTATAAGTTGGTGTAAGTGCTCGCGTATGAATTATCAGAGCTAAACAGGCCTCATGACTACCGATTAGACGTAAGGGATTACTGGTTATCGTGATCATTCTCTCGAGACTGTTAAAAGGAATGGAGTCCATGTAAGCTTTTGAACTATGTGTATTATTCTCTCTGAAATTTAATTGGTAATTGAAAACTTTGCATTGCAATGTGAAATGGAAGAACTTTGGTGATCATTTACATTTTCTCATCTCATTGATTTTTTTTTATTTTTTCCAGTATGGATTGCCACTTTAGATTGTTTCATACAAAGATCTCTATGGACGGACGATGGATGAGATTGTGGAGATGATCTGTTTGAAGAACAATTGCACCTTTTTTGGTGTACGCCGTCGACAGGTGAGGAGCAGTTTTTTTTCTTTTTTCTTTTTTCCTTGATCAACAAGTTCTAGTTGCGTTTCAGTTTTACAGTTTCATGTCTGGTTGATTTCATGAACGCACTTGATCGAGGAGCTTCCTTATTAAAAGAAGATAAGCTAGTCACTGGACACAGCGCAGATGATAAAGCGGAAACTGTTCTCTTAAACATTGCTAGGTAAATATATTTGTTTCAAGTGTTACTTCTTTTGTATAAATTAAGTTCCTCTCCTATCTCTCAATTTATTGATTTGTAGCTTTGATACTCCAGATTAAGTCAATTATTACAGGCGAAGATTGTCCTATTCGAAGAAGTAAACCTTTCAAGTATACGTACGAGAAAGAGATTGACATATAATTCTTTACGAGTAAATACTCTTTTTTTTTTTTTTTTTTCCTTTCCCAAACATCACTGAATTTATCGTTATACAATGGTAATAATTGTCAACGGAAGATACTGGGAGACTTTAACATAGTTACACGTATGCTTATTTCAAGAAGTTGAACTACTTATCAACTGAATTAAGTTCAGCTCTGGTTCATTTTATGGAGAACTAGTTGCTCTTATATGCTATGCATGCATAATGTAACAATAATAAGTGACCTTATAATACAATGATGTCATATGCGATGGAGTTATTGTAAAAGTGTGCATGTTTTTTAAAATAAGTGACCTTTATAATACAAGGATGTGTAGTTATGGTGCAAAGCTTGTGTTTTGTTGGAAGGACTGAACCGTGGTTTACTTTATATGGGCATTAGGGATGGGCCTTGATGGTGATCATAGAGAGAAACAAAGGCTATCAAATCNAAATCTTTAACGAGTAAAAAATGTGGATTTTTTTTTTTTTTTTTTTTTGAGCGGCAACAATGTGGATTTCAAGATTTCTAACTTATGCAAAATATTTATTATTGAACGACCACCTAAAGTCTTTGGTAATAACAAAAATGATGCCTAGTGGCCTATATTTTATAAAAAAGTTGCCTGACTAAACAAAGACTATTGAGTGGAGAAAAGATTCAGATCCAGTTTCTCTTCTTCCTGTTCTAATCTCAAAAGCTGAGAGAGAAAGAGAGTTGAGAATACTTAATCTTTCTTCTTCTTTAATTTCTTTGATTTTCGATCATGGATTCTGAGGGAGTGTCACTACCATGGATCCACGATCATCCTATGATGCCTTGGAATGATTTAAGGAAAGGTGATTGTTGTGGACGCTTTGACTCTATCAGTGATGGCTACTTTTGCAAGAGCTGCGATGTTTTTATTCACAAAAAATGTGGCGACAAGCCTTCTCAAGAGACGATCCAACACCAATCCCACCCCGTTCACCCTCTTGAGCTTAAGACTTCTTCAGGGAGTAATAGTTGTGATGTATGTAGAAGGAGTATTGTGGGTCATTTCTATCGTTGTAAGGAGTGTGACTTCGACATAGATCTATACTGTGAAAGGTACACACCACCAGATGTTATTGATATTCCGGAGCACCACCACAAGCTCACCCTTTTCAAGGAGCGGATAGATTTCGTCTGTGATGCTAAATGTGGGAAGACTGGTCATGATCAGTTTCCTTACAAGTGTGATGATTGTGGTATAGCCTTCCACATCGGTTGTGTATGGTATCCACGGGAGGTGAAACACATTTTAGAGGTAAATCATTCTTACCACCCTTGGCACTCTCTTAAGCTTGTTAAGGATCAATTACCTGACTATTCTGATGGAAAATGTCGTCTTTGCGAAAGGAAAGTGGATGAGTTGTTTTATCACTGTTCTTCGTGTAACTTCACTTTGGACTTGCGTTGTGTTTTAAACCCGCCTCCACAATCTCTTGTGGATTTGAAAGCTCATGATCACCAACTCACCCTTCTCCGAACACTCTGTTCTTTTACATGTAATGCTTGCGGGACGAATGGAGATCGAAGCCCTTACATATGTGTTCAATGTGATTTCATGATCCATCAAAACTGTCTTGGCCTTCCAAACGTCATTAAGATAAACCGGCATCATCACCGTATTTCACGGACTTCTATTCTCGATGTCGATGTTATGAATTCTGTATGTGGGGTTTGTCGCCAGAAGGTGGACTGGACTCGTGGAGGTTATTCTTGTCAGAGGTGTCCTAGTTATGTTGTGCATTCGAAATGTGCTACCAGAAAAGATGTTTGGAATGGGAAGGAGCTAGAAGGAGTACCTGAGGAAATAGAAGATCTAGAGCCATATGTGGTAATAGATGACAACACAATACAACATTTCAGCCACACAGAACATTACTTGAGACTTTATGTTAATGGTATTATCTATGAAGAGGACAAGCGTTGCAACGCATGCACCCAACCTATTGCTCTCCAATCTTTCTACGGTTGCATGGATTGTGATTTCATTCTCCACCAAGATTGTGCAAAGCTTCCTAAGAAGAAATGGCATGTACTACACAATGATCAACTTACTTTGGTTACAAGCACCGATAATTACTCTCGTTGTAATGCTTGTGGAAGAATGTCCAATGGTTTCATGTACCAGCATGGAGAAAGGAGATTTGATGTCCAATGCAGTTCAAATTCAGAACCTTTTTTCCACCTAAGTCATCTCCATCATCCCTTATATTACATTCCATCAAGTGAAAGAAGACTATGCAATGGTTGCAACAAGGAGAGGTTGCAAGTGCTCACGTGCATTAAAGATGGTTGTGGATTTTTCTTGTGCTTTGAATGCGCCACTTTACCACAAGAGGTGAAACATAGGGTTGACAGTCATCCTCTCTCCCTATGCTACGGCCAAAAAGCAAGTGGGAAATATTGGTGTGACATTTGTGAGAAAGAAACCAATCCAAAGATATGGTTCTACACGTGTAAAGATAACCAGGTTAGTGTACATATAGAGTGTGTGTTTGGAGATTTTGCAAGGCTCATGCCAAAGAGCACGGTAAAGGGTTATTATAGGTCATTTGAGGTTGTTCACAATAATAGTATGACTCGCCCCTTTTGCGGAGACTGCAAGTTGCGTTGCATATATCCAATCATCTTGAAGACAACCGGAATCTCAGGTTCATACTTTTGCTCTCACTATTGCTCATTGTAGTGACTGAAGCGAAGATATATATAATGTTAAATCCCAAATTGTAATAGTGTGTGAAAAGAAGAATCCAAGATATTCGGTTATATTTCTTTGGCTATTTCATGGACTAGTTCATTTCCATTATGAAACTATTTCAATACTTGTATTATCATCTAAGAATCTAGTGGTCTTAGTTCGATATTGTCTAGGTAGCTGTTCCTAACGTTTTCAGTGTTTTGTTTTCTACAAAATCTTGCCTTAAAAGTTACAAACGGAGCACACAATATCATCAATTGTTTCTATTCAAACTGAAGAAAGAGAAGAAAACTGCGACGACAGCTTCTAACTGTGTTCTTTGAAATATGGCTTTGTAACTTTTGTAATCAAACACTTTGCAATATTCACATAAACTTAATGAGTTTGTGGTGTAGAAATTTTTTATGATATTGCACCCAATCCGACATTGGAAGTGAATGGAGTAAATTATGACATTGAAGGGTGCGATCCTACGTCGGTCACTCCAGTACGAGTAACTCACCCGTGGACTACTGAACCGGAGGAGAGTTTCATTCACCAACGAGATGGAAGCAGGTGAAGCGAACACCAAGAACACAGGAAGAGCTCGTCTATGCTTCCTCTGCATTCATTCAGAGACGACCTCTTCTCAAGCCACCTGAAAACTGTTCAACACGTAAAATTTTGTTTGGAATCTTGTGTGAGAAATTGAGTGAAATTGGAGAATGTTAACGTTTGCTCTTTTCCTTTTGGGGTTCATCTAAGATTTGAAAAGATAAATAGGGGTTTACGCTCTTATTTAACTATATATATATGCCATTATAGATGTTAGTGATCCTTTGTGTTTTAGATCATAATCTTGTGTTAAGTAGCAGTAATTTATATCTTTGCTGAATTGGATAAGTTATAGGTTTTTATTCTCTAGCTAGTAGTTGGGGACTGTTTCCTTATGAGCAATGATGTGAGTATCATCAGTTTAAATATACGCAGAAACTGCTTGTGGTTTATGAGCAATTCATTGTACGAAATCAGTGGGTTGCTATAGGTGCCTCTGGCGGTAAAGCTAAAACAAATAAAGACTTGGACAGAAATGAAGCAAATGCAATATTGGATAAAGAAATGCTATATTGCTTAAGTTATTACAATGAGAAGTCTCGACAATATAATGAGAAGGTAAGATGGATGAGATCAGCATATAGCCACAGTAGTGTCTTCTTCCATCCTCCTTTTAGCCAAGCATTGACAGCTCAAAAGCTAGACCACAAACGGTCAAAAAGCCAAAAGTAGAAATGTACCATGCACATTGTACAAAGGAGATAAGGACAAGCTAGCTAGGATTCTTTTGAATTGTAAAGCTTTTCCTCTCATTTTTGAAAGCTTGCACAACAAGTAACCATTGATTAGTAATTAACATATGACTATTGATTAGTCATTGTCAATTACCATCTTGTTTAACAAGTAATTATAAAATTCATATTTAGATATCAAGATCTTGTTCAATTTTATATATGTGTTTATAATTTTTGGAAAACTATTGACACGTTATGTTATTCTTTTTTTCTTTTCCCCTCTCCGATTACTTTCGGAGCTTTCTTCTAATTTTCGTTTTCACCATCTGAATTTCGTATTTTTGGTTTTAGATTCACTCAAAGCCAAAAATTGAGAATAGTAACTGAAGTGAATCCCATAAATAATAAATTTGACATATTGGATCAACCTACGAAATGCCAAAAACATTAATTTTGAGCTTCCAATATCAAATTTGATCTTGCATATGAAATTTGGTCCTTCATAATCGCCGACAGGCGACAGCTTTATATTATTCCATCTTCGAATAATAAAAGCCATACATGAATGGACACAAGTACTTGCTTAAGCCAGAAGGATAGTGGGAGACATATCCACGTTTCAAAGTTAACGACACTAAACTTTGTTTTTTCTCTCTCCTTTTATTCCTTCTCCTGTATCTCTCTCTCTACTGTAAAAGATTCTTTAAAGTAACTCTTCTCTTAAGTTAAGTAGCTAGGAGCATAAGTGAATAACGTTGTACATTAGATCCAACTTCTGTTCTTCTTGTTCTAATCTCAAAGGGGAGTGAGAGAAAGACACTTGAAAAGAGCTAAGGTTTGAGTTTTTCCTCTTCTTTAATTTCTTTGTTTTCGATCATGGATTCTGAGGAAGTGTCGCTACCATGGATCCATGATCATCCTATGATGCCTTGGAATGATTTGAGGAAAGGTGATTGTTGTGGTCGCTTAGAATCTATCACTGATGGTTACTATTGCAAAAGCTGCGATTTTTTCATCCACAAAAAATGTGGCGACATGCCTTCTGAAGAGACGATCCAACACCAATCTCACCCCGTTCACCCTCTTCTGCTTAAGACTTCTTCAAGGAGGAGTAATCGTTGTGATGTATGTAGAAGGAGTATTGTGGGTCATTTCTATCGTTGTAAGGAGTGTGACTTCGACATAGATCTGTACTGTGCAAGGTACACACCACCAGATGTTATTGATATTCCGGATATGCACCACCACAAGCTCACCCTTTTCAAGAAGCGGATAGATTTCATTTGTGATGCTAAATGTGGGAAGTCTGGTGATGATGAGTTTCCTTACAAGTGTGATGAATGTGATATAGCCTTCCATATCGGTTGTGTATGGTATCCGCCAGAGGTGAAACACATGTCTGAGGTAAATCATTCTTACCACCCTTGGCACTCTCTTAAGCTTTTTAAGGGTCAAGTACCTGACTATTCCGATGGAAAATGTCGTCTTTGCGAAAGGAAAGTGGATGAGTTGTTTTATCACTGTTCTTCGTGTAACTTCACTTTGGATATCCGTTGTGTTTTAAACCCGCCTCCACAATCTCTTTTGGATTTGAAAGCTCATGATCACCAACTCACCCTTCTCCGAACACTCTGTTCTTTTACATGTAATGCTTGCGGGACGAATGGAGATCGAAGCCCTTACATATGTGTTCAGTGTGATTTCATGATCCATCAAAACTGTCTTGGCCTTCCAAACGTCATTAAGATAAACCGGCATCATCACCATATTTCACGGACTTCTATTCTCGATGTCGATGTTATGAATTCTGTATGTGGGGTTTGCCGCCAGAAGGTGGATTGGACTCGTGGAGGTTATTCTTGTCAGAGGTGTCCTAGTTATGTCGTGCATTCAAAATGTGCTACCAGAAAGGATGTTTGGAACGGGAAGGAGCTAGAAGGAGTACCTGAGGAAATAGAAGATCTAGAGCCTTATGTGGTTATAGATGACAACACAATACAACATTTCAGCCACACAGAACATTACTTGAGACTTTATGTTAATGGTATTATCTATGAAGAGGACAAGCGTTGCAACGCATGCACCCAACCTATTGCTCTCCAATCTTTCTACGGTTGCATGGATTGTGATTTCATTCTCCACCAAGATTGTGCAAAGCTTCCTAAGAAGAAATGGCATGTAATACACAATGGTCAACTTACTTTGGTTACAAGCACCGATAGTTTCTTCCATTGTGATGCTTGTGGTATAATGTCAAATGGTTTCATGTACCAGCATGGAGAAAAAAGATTTGATGTCCAGTGCTGTTCAAATTCAGAACCTTTTTTCCACCTAAGTCATCTCCATCATCCCTTATACTACATTCCATCAAGTGAAAGAAGACTATGCAATGGTTGCAACAAGAAGAAGTCTCAAGTACTAACGTGCATTGAAGATGGTTGTGGATTTTTCTTGTGCTTTAAATGCGCCACTTTACCACAAGAGGTAAAACATAGGGTTGACAATTATCCTCTCTCACTATGTTATGGCGAAAAGGCAAGTGGGAAATATGGGTGTGACATTTGTGAGAAAGAAATCAATCCAAAGATATGGTTCTACACGTGTAAAGATCATCAGGCTAGTTTACATATAGAGTGTGTGTTTGGAGATTTGGCAAGGCTCTTGCCAAAGAGCACAATAAAGCTTTATGGCAGTTCATTTGAGGTTGTTCTCAATAAAAGTATGACTCGCCCATTTTGCGGTTACTGCAAGTTGCGTTGCAGATACCCAATCATCTTGAAGATGGCCGGAATCTCAGGTCCATACTTTTGCTCTTACCATTGGTCATGGTAATGATCGGAGCGAAGATATATAGTTATAGCCCAAATTGTAGTTGTTTGTGATGTGAAGAATCAAAGATGTTCGGTTATATTTATTTGGCTAAATTCATGGACTTGTTCATTTTCATTTTCATGATGAATCTATTTCAGTATTGTATTATTATCTAAGAATCTAGTGGTCGTAGTTTGATATTGTCTAGGTAGCTGTCCCTAACGTTTTCAGTGTTTTGTTTTCTACAAAATCTTGCCTTAAAAGTTACAAACTAAGCACACAATACCATCAATCGTTTCTATTCAAACTGAAGAAAAAGAAGAAAACTGCGACCACAACTTCTATTTGTGTTCTTTGAAATATGGCTTTATATTTTTTGTAATCAAATACTTTGCAATATTCACCTAAACTTAATGAGTCTGTGATATAGAAGCGAATCTTTATAGTCTACCTCCACCGATGTAGATTTTTTTTATGATATTACACCCAACTCGACATTGGAAGTGAATGAGTAAATTATGACATTGAAGGGTGCGATCATGCGTCCGTCACTCCAGTACGAGTAACTCACCTGTGAACTATTGAGCCGGAGGAGAGTTTCATTCACCAACGAGATGGAAGCAGGCGAAGCGAACACCAAGAACGCAGGAGGAGCTCGTCTCTGCTTCCTCTACATTCAGAGACTGACCTCTTCTCAAGGCACCTCAAAATTCTTCAACACGTAAAATTTTGTTTGGAATCTTGTGTGAGAAATTGAGTGAAATTGGAGAATGTTAACGTTATCCAAGATTTGAAAAGATAAATAGAGTTTACACTCTTTTTTAACTTTATATATATGCCATTAGATGTTAGTAATCCTTGGTGTACGTTTTAGATCATAATCTTGTGTTAAGTAGCAGTAATCCTTGGCATCATCACCGTATTTCTCGCACTTCTATTCTTGGTGTTGTGAATTCTGTATGTGGGGTTTGTCGCCAAGAAGTGGATTGGACTTGTGGAGGTTATTCTTGTGAGAGGTGTTCTAATTATGTTGTGCATTCGAAATGTGCTACCAGAAAAGATGTTTGGAACGGAAAGGAACTAGAAGGAGTACCTGAGGAAATAGAAGATCTAGAGCCTTACGTGGTTATAGATGACAACACAATACAACATTTCAGCCATCAAGAGCATTACTTAAGACTTGACGTTAATGGTATTATCTATGAAGAGGACAAGCGTTGCAACGCATGCACCCAACCTATCGCTCTTCAATCCTTCTACGGTTGTATGGATTGTGGTTTCATTCTCCAACAAAATTGCGCTGAATATCCTAAGAAGAAATGGCATGTGCTACACAATGAACAACTTACTTTGGTTACAAGCAAGGATAATCTCTTCAGATGTGATGCTTGCGATAGAGCGTCCAATGGTTTCATGTACCAACATGAAGAAAGAAGATTCGATGTCCAGTGCAGTTCAAATTCAGAACCTTTTTTCCACCTAAGTCACCTCCATCATCCCTTATACTACATTCCATAAAATGAAAGAAGACTATGCAATGGTTGCGACAAGAAGAAGTTTCAAGTGCTCACGTGCATTGAAGATGGTTGTGGATTTTTCTTGTGCTTTGAATGCGCCACTTTACCACAAGAGGTAAAACATAGAGTTGACAATCATCTTCTCTCACTATGCTTTGGCGAAAAAGCAAGTGGAAAATATTGGTGTGACATTTGTGAGAAAGAAACCAATCCAAAGATTTGGTTCTACACATGTAAAGATAACCAGGCTAGTTTACATATAGAGTGTGTGTTTGGAGATTTGCAAGGCTCATGCCAAGGAGCACAATAGAGGTTTTGGGCAGTTCACTTGAGGTTGTTCTCAATAATAGTATGACTCGCCCATTCTGCGGAGACTGCAAGTTGCGTTGCATATACCCAATCATCTTGAAGACGGTCGGAATCTCAGGTCCATACTTTTGCTGTTTTGATTGCTTTTTTTATTATCGATAGGAGTGAATATATATATTTATAGCCCAAATTGTAACGCGATAACGCGAATAACGCATTGTACTGAATATCAACCGATTCCACATGCGTCTTTGGTTCGAATTTTTCTGTTGGATGCTTGGGAAATCAGTTTGTAGTATTAAGTGTCATAGTCCAATATGGTTCTCACTAATGGTTAAGTGAACCGAACCCTCTTGAGATTGGTTAGTGTTTACTCCATTAACGAGGCTCAACCACTAGCTGATCAAACCTACACTCGTTTCAATTTCACCTGGTTTTAAGGAGAACTAGTTGACAATAATAGTGCTAACAATTGTTCCACCTAAATCTTGTTATTCAAATTTGAAACTACAATTTTTTCACTTTGTTTAATATTTATTTCATCAAAGAAACAAACTAGTTACTTCAACTTCGCCACTCATGAGTTCTGACTAATTTCCAAATATTAGAATGTCTCAGACGACTACAATAGAAGATGGCATCAAACATAATGTTGTACATAAAAAACGTAGTAGTTCTGTTTCATTAATTTCAAGCTCATGGTTCAAAAAATAAGCTCTACGAGTAGAGTAGTAGTATGCAACTTAAGAGTGGGGAAAAAGATATAAAAGATGGTCAAAAGTGCCATATATAATGTAGTTGAATTATTATCCTTGGGTTTCTTGAATCTTTGGGTAAATCAAATAGCATTGAATTTGAATACAAATTGCATTTACAAAAAAAAAAATAACTTTTGTTCTGATTTTTAGTACCACAAGACAAATTGTAAATCAACTAAATCCAAACAATGTTCGAGAGTACTAATTATCATCAGACGATGCCGTTTTTAGGTCTACTACAAATGGAACACCTAAAACGATGTTCCTTGTTGCATTCTGTAATCCACTGTAAAAAAGATTCACGCGTTTTTGTATCTTTCTGCTCTATTATTTTTGTGGTATTATCATTGTTATATTCTTTTTTGAAGTGTTGTCATTTATACAGAGTACAGAGCTATCTAGATCAACTTTATTGTATGATTATGAACATGGCATGGATCCCCCTCGGCTCTTTTCAATTTGCTCTGTCTCATCGCTTGCTCTCACCCAATCATAATTTTCTTTTTTTTTTTTTTTTTTTCGTCAACTTAGATTATATTTTTAAGGAGAAATAACCCATCAAAGGG
>OVAF01001763.1:0-19502 GCA_900406245.1 Odontarrhena argentea | reverse complement strand
CAGAGACGGATCATATTCATTACCAGGTGATGAAGTCGAACGAGACTTGTTTCTACTATGGGGGACATGAGCATGCTGGAGCTGTTTCTATCAGATTCGACTTTGTATTTTTGTGTATCATTTTCGGTATTCTATGTTTTATTTAGTTTTTTTGTAATATCTAGGTCATGCTACTAGTACTTATATAAATATTATAAAACAAATGATATAACATTTTATAACTTTATGTGCAACTGAGGTTTACTATATATATGAAAAACAAATATCAAAATTACAAGGAGATCATGTCTTCGTTCATTTTTTTTTCCTGTTTAGGCAAATTTCTTATATAATTTAGAGTAGCAAAGTCACAAGTCAAAAAAAACAAATATCAAAGTTACAAGGAGATCATGTCTTCGTTCATTTTTTTTTCCTGTTTAGAGAAATTAGTTTATTGCTTTCATGTTAATACTAGTCTTTTTTATGTAACTGTATTATCCTCATCAGAATAATTTTTTTTTGTAGGTGTTTGGTCATGGAAAACATAGTTGACGTGTTTGATCATGATTATAATTCTCATAATATTTTTTTGTGTATGTTTAATCATGAGTATAATTCTTATAGCTCTTTTTTTTCTTATTGACATGTTCGTTTAACCTTAATGTAGAAATAACATGTGAAGTTCTTAATTGATAGTTTATTATTTAGTTTATTCTGTAGCTTATTTTCTTACGTTATTGCTTTTATGTTTGTAGGTAATTTATTATCCTAACGATAATAATATTCTGTTTGTAGGTATTTGATAATGGAAAACATAGTTGAAGAAGAGCAACAAAAATACGTTGAAGAAGAAAACCAATTTGAAGATAATGAATCGGATTTGGACATCATGCTATTGATGCTAAATAATATAGCAAAAGCCTATGTAAAGAATAAATATCGCATTGAACGTCCTATTCGTCGGCCGATCTAAAATTGGTTATGACTACATTCATAAAGCTCTCAAGGAGGATCGTGATCACTTTCGACTAGTATATCGTATGTATCCAAGCTCATTTGAGAAGCTTTGTGATCTTATCAGAATGAAGACATCTCTTCGAGATACTCGTAATATATGCGTTGAGGAAATGTTGGCTACTTTTCTACTCACCATAGGTCAAAGTTCAAAGTATGGTTACACACAAGACACATTCAAAAGATCAGTATTTACGACAACTGAAAAATTTCATAAGGTTTTAAGAGCTTTAAATACCTTAGTACCAGAATTAATGGCGAAGTCTGAAGTCACAACAACTGCAAAGATAAGCGAGAGTACACGACTTTATCCCTACGTCAAGGTACACATATAATTCAATTTGTAATATAATTACTTTAGCTTGTTTTATTATAGGAGAGCTCAACTTTTAATCATCCTAGGATTGCATCGGAGCTCTGGATGGCACACATCTTTTTCGATGATACCAACAAGTGATGCTCCTAGCTATCGTAATCGCAAAGATTTTGTATCATAAAATGTCTTTGCAGCTTGTAACTTTGATCTAGAATTCATGTATGTTCTTAGTTGATGGGAGGGTTCAACTCATGATTCAAAAAATTCTAGAATTCATGTATGTTTTTAGTGGATGGGAGGGTTCAGCTCATGATTCAAAATTTTTTAAGTAATTATTTGACCAAGAACACTAGCTAATTACATGTTCTAGAAGGTATGTAAGTAAAAGATGTAGCAAATAGATAACTAGAAGATTTTGGTTCTTAAAATAATTGACTTTTATTACGTGTTATTGATTTTCATGAAATTTTTTATCTAGTATATTGTGGATTTGCCAATCGTCAAAAGTTTTTAGCTCCGTTTAGACGTACGCGTTATCATCTACAAGAGTTTAGAGGTGAAATTTGTGATCCTCAAAATCAGAACGAGTTGTTTAATCTACGACTTGCATCTTTGAGAAATGTGATCGAGAGAATCTTTGGTATTTTCAAATCTCGTTTTTGATTTTTAAGTCTGCACCTTCTTTTTCCTTTAAGGCCCAAGCAGAGTTGGTTTTAGCTTGTGCTGGAGTACATAACTTTTTACGTAAACATTGCCGGTCATATGCTTTTCTTGAAGAAGTTATCAACACCAACATTCAACAAGTTACTTTTGAAGAAAGTGAAAAGGTAGGAATTCTTGAATATCAACAAAGAGAGTATGCTAATAAGTGGAGAGACACAATAGTCTTTCATATGTGGGAAGATACAATTGGAGGTGGAAGTCAACGATAGCTTCTCGTATTAGTAGAAACAGTTTTACATTTTATGACTTTCTTAAAAACAAAAGAACATGTATTGTTCGTAGAAAAAAAATAAAATAAAAGAAGAACTTGTATTGTTTCGATCATATTGCCATTTGATAAAGCCATGTACCACTTACCTGATGAAGAAAGTGGAGTTTCATTTTAAGATATGTTTTGTTTCTTTAGAGTTCATGGAGGGATTTGGAGTAGAAAGAAGAAAAGGCCAGCAAAGTCAAATTTGGTTCAAGAGTTGGTGACATACGAGTCAACACTCTGTTGTAAAAATGTTATCAAGAGTTTCAAGGCCAAAGCCAATATTGTTTACATATGATGGCTTTTAATTTGATGACCACAAAGTCATTGCTTTTTATTCTGAAATTAGGATTGTGAGAATATGAAACCTAATTGTAAGATTTTAGAAGTTGTGTTTGTGACTAAAAATATTTAAAATCATGATACCAATAACATAAGAATTGGGTAAAATTTGTAAAATCTCTAAACACCTAAATTTTCCAATTAACAAAGGATTTTAAATAGAATTACAAAATCATCAACCCAATAACAAAAGATTTTTCATTGACTTATAAAATCATCATACCAATAACACATGATTTTACTAAGATTTTTGATTCCATAAACCAATAATAATGGAATCTTAAAAACCATAAATTCTTTACCAATCCCACTCCCAATAACCCCCTATGTTGAATAAAATTTAAAATATTTTAAAATAACATTGTCCTCAATGACATAACATAGATAAAAAGAAAGGAAAAAAATTAGAATGACACACAATTATTGAAAATGGACTAGTTTAACACCTCAATATTTGGTGGAGAAAAATATTTATAAATTGTCACCTTGCCCTCAGACCCTTTTGTTTGAAAAATGGTAATTACAGGAACTGCCACTCAAATTTTCCCAAGAAAAAAAGAAAGTTCGGATANTTTGTATTTCTTGCGAGAAACCTCGGTTTTGCGTTTTTGCTGTGGAAACTCGTTTTACGAATTTGGCAAATAAGTTACTAATATTTTCGTAAACTGTTTCAAATGTCTGGCAGATAATTTGATTTAGTCTGTCACATGAAGTAACCAGTTTTTTAAATAATGATAGATTTTTTGAATTTTCTAGAAAAAATTCGGAGTGTCATAGATTTTTTTTTTAGTCTTTCAAATGAAGGAATATATTTTATTTTGAGCGACAAAGTTATTTTAAAAAAATTGATATTTCGCGACAAGTTTTCATTTTTTACCACAAATTTATTTTTTCAAGCGGTGACAAATTTTTGTTCCTACCAATTCTTTGATGACAGACTTTGAAAAAGTTTGCTTTGAAAAATAAATAATTTTAAATTACTAGAATGACACCGTACGTGGTGGCAGATTTTATCATTTTATTGTAGTTGCAACCAGTTTTTTTTTTTTTTTACTCAAATTTACTTTGTTTGGTGACAGATATTTGATTGGTATGTGACAACAGACTATTTTCGGACTATAATGCAACTTTCTTTGGTTACATATTCTTTATGTCAGATTTTTTCGTGGATGATAGACTTTTTACGTGTCATCAGTGGTGGATCTACCTAAGAGAATTGTGACTTACATGACCTACCTTACATACAAATATAATTACAAAATATGCATTACAATTGTGATATTTTATTAGCATAATTGGTAAAGTGCACTTTTGTGAACCACCATATCCATGGTTCGAATCCCCAAAGACCTTTTTTTCACTCACATAAAATTTTAAGCTTTTTAGTTTCCGATTTTTCAAAAATCTCATAACAAAAGTTTGAAAAAAATATTTTTAAAAAAAGAATTTGAGAAAAAAAATTCGAAAAAACCCTTTTCACATACATAAATATTTAAATTTTGTATTTTCCATTTTTTTTTGAAAAAAGAAATGAAATTTTTTTTTTCAAATAAATAATTTTTATTAATTTAAATATATTATAATTGATTAATCATAATAATTTTTTTATTAGTTTAACTATGTTATAAATATGATATAATTAATTAATAATATTTTTTAGAAATGAATGTTATTTTTTGAAACATTTACAAAAATCGAAAAAATGTTTTCAAAACAAAAAGTTCAAAAAAAAAATTGATTTTTTGGAAAATAATAATATTTATTACTTTAAATATGTTATAATTAATTAATCAAAATATTTTATCAGTTTAAATATGTTACAATTAAATAAAAAAATTTTATTAGTCAAAGTATTATATAGTTAATTAATAATTTTTTTTGAAAATTGGACATTTTGTTTTGGGTTTTTGTTAATAAATGGATTGATTAATAGTCAATAGTTTAATTTCAATTATGCAAAGCCTAAATGTGACATAAGTAATTAAAATTTTTGATATTGGGTATTTAGGTTCCCAAGAAGAAATTGTGTATTTTTCTTTATGTCCTTCACCTTGCATTTTTTTGTTATAAGTTGTCATTTAGTTTGCATCTTTTCGTTATAACTTCTATTTATGAATGTACAATTGTGTATTTTTAAAAGTTTTTCTTCTTTTTATTTATAATTTTTCACTTATATATATATATATATACATTTTTTTTTTATGTTTAACATGGCCAGAAACATGATCTCACAAGAGAGAAAGGAGAGAAAAACGTCAAAATTGAAAGAAAAAGAAAAACGAATATTTTTTTAAAAAATAAGTATGTTTTTTTTTGTAGTGTTTTCATTTATGTTTTTAATAATCATTTTTTTTATAACTTCTATTTACGGATGATTTTTTAAAAAGTGTCATTTTGTGTTTCTTAGTTTACGTGCATTCACTTACAAGTTACAACCACCCTAAAAAAAAAACATGCAAGTGGCTTTTTGTAAGCGAAATTTTTATTTCTTAGTGAAAAAAAAAAAATGATTATACTCTATATTTTCGAGCCACGCCATTTTATCAAGTAACATAAGATTTTAAGGAAAAAAACTCATCAAACTCTAATTCAAAATTTCTAAAATCCAATTCCCCACTAGGATTATGTTCAGGAGTTACGATGCGAATGAATTAGCAAATGAAACAAAATTGCATTAGCGAAAGCATTAACTGAAGAAAAATCTTTGAGTTCCAAAGTATTACAATTACAAACACAAGATTACACGAAACAAGACATCATCAACATAACTCTCTACCAAAAGTTCTTTTAAAATAAAGCAAAAGAAAAGAAAAGATTACACGAACATAAATCGAAACTCACAAACACTCTCTTTAGCCTCAACTACAAGAGCATAGCACTCTCTACATAATCCATGAAACAAGGTGGTGGAGAAAATAGATTATATAGATGATCATAATCGACGTAACCATTACCTTGAAACTCAAGTTTTCTTTGAGTTTTCTTCTTTGGATCATGATATGTAACATCAAGGCGACCATACAAATCACGCTGGGTGTAGACAACTTCACCCATCTGATTAGTACCCAATATATGGAAAGGATAATGAAGCGTAACCATGTTACCCCACGTAGGAGCAGTTAAACATATCTTGGACCATTCATCCTTCACAGCGTCTTTCCAAACCCACAAATCAAACGTATCCCAAGCAGTTGGGTTGGCGATGGCAACATATCCGTCATAACATATCAAATAAAAGTAAGGCTGCTGTAAATCCTCTAATTTAAAGCTAGTAGTGACAAAACTCAGCTCTTCAGACTTGACATCAAATTTAACTAAGGTCAGCACATTGTTCCCCACCTCAGCAAAATAGAATACGACTCCATCAATACATACACCATCACATATCGGAGTATGAGGAACACTTTTACATTTCATCTTTCTCCATTGAGACAATGATGATGATGATGACTCCAACGTCAAAATCTGATCCTCATTGGGTGCCAGTCTTGAACCGCTCCCATAATTGGCTTTCACNTCAAGCCATGAACGTAACATTGGTGAACTTCGGTGTGCGGTTTATCCACCTCTTGAAACTTAGTATGAAACTTAGTATGAAATGTAACATCGTCGGAGGAGCGGAAGTACCAGTCGTGGCGTCCGTTGCGGTAATCTGGTTTCTTTGAAACCAAGAGGAGACGTGAAGGGTAGGACAAGGATGATCGTAAGCTGAAAGATCTGATGAACTCCTTACTGTGGATGATAGTTTCCCATGGCTTGGACACGCACATGGATCTCGCTAATGATTTCACGGGCAGCCTCTCGAGAATCTCGACCACAAGATCCATAGGGAGTGGATCAACATCATGAGTTTCTGAATCATTTTGATCAACCTGATGAGTTTCTGAATTGTTTTTCGTCTTAACCTTTTTGCGGTGACGGCCCATGTGTGGCTAATCTCTCTTGAGCGGAAACCCTAGTTTCGTTGTCACTTATATAATATAATTGGGAGAGAAATGACTCATCCGCGAGCTGTCAATTGGACCTTTGCGGACATATGGGCCGTTTGATCAACCTGATGAGTTTCTGAATTGTTTTTCGTCTTAGTTTTTTTTGCGGTGACGGCCCATGTGTGGCTAATCTCTCTAGAGCGAAAACCCTAGATTCGTCGTCATTTATATAATATAATTGGGAGAGAAATGACTCATCCGCAAGCTGTCAATTGGGCCTTTGCGGACATATGGGCCGTCCGCAGCCGCGATCCTGAGTCCGCGATCCTGAGTAATGTTTAATTTTTATTCACTATTTTTTGTTTTTTCTTTTGTGTAATCTGTGATCTGTATTACTTTTGTAAAGATTTATGTTGTTTTTAGAGAACTGAATTTATATTTAGTTATTAGAATCTTATGCAATAAATATTTTCAACTTTAAAATGTCTCAGACTCCGATTTCGCTTCTTTATCAAGTTGTAACGCCACATCCATATATGTATCCATCTATGTCTATCTCTGAGTCTCACCAACACAAGCTCTACCGAGAAAGAAGTTTGGCCTCCGCCGCCATGGATCCCTTCTTTGCTAGGTACATGTCATTCGCTGCTAGGTATTCTTCATCTCCAATGGTCTATAAATCCATACGGTACTGTATACACATGAAATGCTCTAATTAGGTCTGAGTGACATTAGCCTTTTTGCGGTGACGGCCCATGTGTGGCTAATCTCTCTAGAGCAGAAATCCTAGTCTCGTCTCCACTTATAATAAACTTGGGAGAGAAATGATTTATCCCCGAGCTGTCAATTGGGCCTTTGCGGATATATAGGCCTTTGGGTCGTGGTTTAATTTGGTTCGACCGGTTCAATATTTTTTAATTTTTTTATTAGATTTTTGAAACTATTACGAGTGGATATTAAAAAAATTTATGATATCATTGTAAAGAAAAAAAACATGAGTTTTATGGGTGGAAGTAAGTATCAATAAATATTAATATTATCAAGATCCTCATTCCTTTCATTTTCTGGACAATTAATTCTCATCCTCCCAAGATACAATCGAAAACATTTGTATAGGTAAATTTTTCTAATATTGAATTAAACAAATAACTGTGAACTAAACTCTATCAAGTTTGATTCGGAGACTTACAAATTACAAGATATTCTAATTCTCTTAGTGGATTAGATGATCATATTCATATGATAAATTCAAAATCGGTTTTTGCTTAACTCGACATGGTCGAAATTTGATTCTTTTCCAAGGTTTTAATCGATTTTCTTTTGTTCAATGATTTTTTTTGGGTTTTAATAGGACCCAAATCGGAGAGCTCAGTGATCTCAGGTTTAACCAATCCAAAATTTTAATCATTGATTAACTCATTAATTCACTAGAACTTTTTCTAAAAGAAAATATCTATTAGAGTTTATGAAATAGGTTGGATTGGATCAACCACTTAATTTTTATCTGACACCCCTAACTCTAGTCGTATTTGGGTATATATCTAATTATGTATATATTTTCACTTTCTTGGAGGATTTATATAGCTCGTGAATCGTGACGACCGGTTCCTAACATGGTAACTAACCAAGAGAGACAGTAAAGAACGTAATAAATGTGAACACCCATTCTTTTCTTTTTTTTATCACCCATTACTTGCTTGACGTATGGCACATAAATTGTAAGCACACCAAGAAAATAACGTACAAACAGAGAAAATAACGTACGCTTACATAGGATATTATCATATCCGAATACGTTAAATAAAGACACCCACATGGAAGTGCCTAATTATAACGCTCAACAAACCAAAAACGTGACACATTAAACCACACAACACGCATACTCCACTTTAATCACAAAGTTTTCATGTACATTCTCATACCTTTCTCATCATCTAACGTGATAAAAAACCCCTAAATAATTAAGATCATCATAATTAATTAATTATACTACGCATAAAAAATAGAAATTTACAGTTAACCGAAAGATCTTATATGGAAACCTAAACTAGTCTTCGAAATTTTGCAACCGCCTTGTAAATTCTTTATGCATCGATCAAGCAAACGTTGACCCTCAAACAGCAATACGAAAGTTACTTAAATTACCACCATCATCACTTGTTCCAAACTGATTAAAGATCGATTCTATACAGATTCAAAACTAGTTGTTTTATCGAGTTTCCCTCTTTCTTTCCCTAAAAACAAGAAATCGAGGTTATAGAGAAGAGGGACCATAACGACCGAGCAAAAAAACACAAGCACCGGTCCAAAAATCCAAAGCATCAAAGGCAAAGCCGCGTAGAACAACCGATTCCCAACAGTATTCAAAACAAATCCTCTCTCTAGCAGCTCGGAGACATAGTCCTCCGGTGTCATCATCATCTCCTCATCCAATTCCTCAGGAGGAAAAGGAGTGTTGATGAGGATGTTAACTTGATTGATGAATCGGATCGAGAGAGAGTGTGTGAAGAAGGAGCAGAGGAAGAAGGTGAGGATTGTGACATACTTAAGAGCCACCATGAACTCTCCACGAGCTCCATAAACAGCTTCGGCTAAAGGCTTTTTCACCGCGTATGTACTGCTTATAACCGCAGCTAGACCCGCGCTTAGAAGGATCGAAGTAGTTGCCATTAAAGTCGATCCCATTATGCAGTTTCTTAACGTCTGAACGGCCAAAATGTTCTTCTTCTCGTTGTCCTAAACAATCACACATATTAATTACATACAAAGATGTTTATGTATATATAACATGTCGAAGATTATGTACCTTGATGATAGAAGCGACCCAGAAACGGCGAGCTCTAGCGTTAGTGCCGATGATGGTGGTAAGAGGCTGGGTACGTAACTTGTGCCACAAGAAAACATGGTAAGCTCCATATGCCAGTAGCCCTAGAGGCACCAAGATCACATCTAAATAACATTCTTTCCATTCCATTTCTACTTTCCAAAACTTATCAAAGGTTGATGGAAGATTTGGAGAAGACAAAAGACCCTATTTATAAGAAAACTTATATATAAATATATAAAATTATCTTTAAGAAAAATATATATATCAAAAGAAGAATAGCCACGTCGGTGTAGGTATGGATTAATATAACTTAATCCGTTTGGGTAATTNCTAGTTGAAGATAGTGTCACGTTTTTGATCCAGTATAAAATTCTGCGAATAACTATTTGGTGTTTAGATTCAAATTAGGCGGGTGTTAAAGTTGGGATTATTTTTCTAAAAAATCAATAATTGAGATTTTTTTTTAGAAGAAATTTTAATAATATAGAGAATAATAATTAAAGGAAAAGACATAAAGGCACGTGGGGTGGAGGGTGAGAATGACATGGTATAATTTGTCCTTTTGTTCGCCATTGTTTTGTTGGTTTCCAAAAGTGATCTCTCTTCTCTTCTTTATCAACAAGTGATCTCTCTAGTTGGAGACCATCATCTTAAACATTTCTAATTCTTGCACGCATTTGATTTCTTTTTCTTTTTTCATTTTGGTCAGAGATTCTGAATAAAGCCTATATTTATTACGTATATGTAGCGGTCATATAAAGTTTATGGTCCGTTTTTCATAAAAGCAAAATGTTTTTAAGAATATAAATGCAAAAAAATGATATTTTCAACTAGTGGTGGGTATTCGGATACCCAATTGGGTATTCGGTATTTGGGTTTATGAATATACTACTCATTCGAGTTTTTTTAAAATTCAGATCAGATTCGGTTCATTATTTTTTGGGTTCGGTTTGATATTTTTCGGGTTCGATATTGGGTATTTGGGTTTACGAATATATTATCTATTCGAATTTTCTAAAAATTCGGGTATTAGTCGGTATCAGGTATTCGATTTTATGATATGCTACCCATTCGAGTTTTCTAAAAATTCGGGTTTGGATCAGATTCGGTATTTTTCGGGTTCAGGTTGGGTTTGGTATTACCCAAAAAATCTAAAACAATACCGAAAAACCCGATGAAAGCCGAAAAAATCTTTTTTAAAAAACCAAAACTCCCAAAAAAAACCGAATACACAAAAGCATAATAAATATTTTTGTTCAAAATTCCACTTCAATCTAAAACCATTCATACACTTTCAACATAAAATTATTTACATATTTATATGTCATATAAAAAAAGTACATATACCGGATTTAACCATAATAATCGAATTGAACGAAAAAATTCTTTTTTTTATGAAAGTTGTTTAAATTATATAAATATACCTGATGTTAAATCTAAATTTTTTTAGGTTAATTTATATTTCGGGTACAGGGTACTCATCCGCTTTTCGGTTGAGTATGGATTCGAGTTTAGTTTGCGGATTAAAAAGGTTAGAACTCATTGGAATACTCTAAAAATCTTGGTCGAATTCGATCTGGGTAATTTTGGGTCGGGTTCGGGTTTTTTTCAAATTTGGGATTTTTACCCAAGCATATTTCCAATTGTTGGAATATCAATCCAAGTCTCACATCGGAAGTTTAAATAAGGAGAGACTAAAATATAAGTCAAGAGGCTCTTTTATTAGTATGAAGCTCTTTGGGAAGGAGCCTAATATGAAAAACCGTGAGAGCTTAGCGATTTAGACCAAAACGGATAATATTATACTAACAGGGAGTTTGGATGGGCTTGAAAAGCCCAAGCATTTTCTTTCTCATCATCTTCTCGTCAAGCCAAGAACCACATTACTTGTAGCGGGAGAAAGGCCAATTAGTACCCGAGCTCTTCTCAGAGGTGCTAATTAGTACCTCTACTCTTGACGTGTGCCATTACGTACCTCAACAACGCAAAATTCTACTTTAGGTACCCATACTTCGTGAAATTTGTCCAAACCAACCCCACTCTCTCAAATCAATTTTTCATTTCCAATTTTGCCCTTAATTTTCTCCTTCAAATCAATTTGTTTTTATAATTTAAACAAAACCTAGAAATAAATATTTTAAAAATGAAAAAAATATTAAATAAATTTTAAAATGTTTTATAATATTTTATAGAATTTTAGGGTTTGTAATATAAGGTTAATGATTCAAACTCTAAACCCTAAAATTATGAACACTAAAAAACATTTTAAACCCTAAATCACTAAAACACAAACTCTAAAACTTTTAAAATTTAACCTAAATACTTATTAAACACTAAAACTTTTAAAATTTAACCTAAATACTTATTAAACACTAAAACTCAACCCTACAAATTTATAATCCGTAATCCTAATTTTTTAAATCTTAAATGTTACAAATCAGATCGGGATACCCATTTCATAAATTTAAACCATAAGTATTAATTTATAGTTTAAATTTTGGGAATTTATGGTTTTAAATTAGTAGGGTTGTGGTTTAGTATTGAATGAGTATTTGAGTTTAAGTTTTAAGGTTTTAGAGTTTATATTTTAGGGGTTTAGGGTTCAAAACGTTTATTAGTGTTTATAATTTTAGGGTTTAGGGTTTGAATCATTAACCTTAGATTACAAACCCTAAAATTCTATAAAATATTATAAAACATTTTAAAATTTATTATATATTTTTTGGCATTTTTAAAATATTTATTTCTAGGTTTTGTTTAAATTATTAAAACAAATTGATTTAAAGGAGAAAATTAAGGGCGAAATTGAAAATTCAAAATTGATTTGAGGGAGGGAGAAGGGTTGGTTTGGACAAATTTTACGAAGTACAGGTACCTATAGTAAGATTTTGCGTTGTTGAAGTACGTAATGGCACACGTCAAAAGTAGAGGTACTAATTAGCACCTCTGAGAAGAGTTCGGATACTGATTGGCCTTTCTCCCTACTTGTAGCCTCCACGAGATGACAATGAGAGTTGCTCTCACACCGAACATATAGTCAACATACTCCTCCTGGTCCACACCAAACCATGCTCTGATACCATTTTATTGGACTTTTAATTTTCAAGTTCATCCAAACTTCTCATTAATATGATATATTATCCGCTTTGGAATAAGTGACAAAACCTTTACGGTTTTTCTTACTGAACTCCTCCCAACAAAACTCCATATTAATGGAAAAATCTCTTTACTTATGTGTTAGACATCCATATCTAATGTTTCTGATATGGAACTTGGATTCATATCCCAACACCAACGTTCCAAATTTATAGCTATCTAATAATTCTCGTTACTTTATAATAGTAGTCTTTCATATGATATACAAAGCGTACATACTAGCTAAATGTTATGATACGTGACGATTTTCTTTTTGTGTTTATCATGTCATGTATATCATGTATGTAAATGTTATGATACGTGCACACCGATACGTGTAAGACTAAATGTTATATCTGCATATTAAAAGCTTTGAAATTTAAAGTCGGATATACTTTCCAAATACCTGGTGAATCTGACAAACAATTTTTATTTTATTTTAGAAACTTGTTAAAAATAAAATCATCAATCATCAATTTTGCCGGATGGAACATATACTACAAAATGCTTATTTTCACCGGATGAATTCCTTTGATAATACTAGCTTCCAAAATATTTTTGTAATTTTTTGAAATCTTATAGAATTTATTTTATATAAAAAATTCATCGAATATTAAATTTTTTTGACGATTACGGTCTCAAATTTTAGATACAGATCGAGGTGTAAAAGTTTACAGAATTGCAAATTTTAATTTGAGAAATATATGACAAATTTTCGATAATTTAATTTACTTACAAATCATAAGCTAAAAATACAGATTATTTGAAAATTCTAGATTGGCAAATAAAAATGTCGTAAAGGACAATAAAGAAGAAATGTGACACATATGGGTAACATTTGGTACTAAAACTTATTTTTATTTATTTTCTATTTTATTTTAATACTTCATTCAACTTTTTTTTTTTGAAAGGAACTTCATTCAACTTATCCCAACGCTGTAATGAATTCATAGAAAACGTTTAAAAAATTCTGATGGTGATATGATATTATTCGTGCTATAAATATAATTGTATGATTTCTTAAAATTACAAAATGCAGTGGTGAAATCTGACGAGGACCATATAGAAATATTATGAGTGATGATAATTACATATCATATATATATGAGATAAGACAGGCGGACATGAGGGCGACCTTTAACCATCGGTGATCAGTTTCAAACTTTTCATTCTCATCCTTTACTTTATTTGGTTTTTGTGTGTTTCACCCACTTATATATATCCTCCAACAACACTTTGAAATCCTAACTATTACTTCCACAATATATGTTATATATACACTATACGGTCAGAAGTAATACTATTTTTATACGATACAATGTGTATGTACGGTGGAGGTAGAGCATTACAGCTGTATATACAGTGTATATATATTGTTTGTATATGTCATATCGTATATACGGTTCAAAAATATGTAATTTTACTCTAAAAAAATGAATTAATACTAAAAAGAAATTAGCCGTAAATGGAGTANAATGGGGCCCAAAAATGGCTGAAAAAAAAAAAAAAAAAAAAAAACTAGTCATATTGTTCTCCATAGTTTTAGTCTATAAATCAATTAGTGGTAGTCTAGTGATATTATAGTTTTAGACAAAGCGTATGGATTTGTCGGTCCTAAGTTTGATTCACATCAGGAACGAAATTACTGTTGTTTGGCTAGATGAAGATGAAACCATACTTTAGACCTCATTGGAAATTCTGGACCAGCATAGTTCTCAATACTGCCCCCTAAGGAATTGAATATGCTTTGGTCCTGACACTTTCGGCTAATAAGAATAGAAGCACATATGATATACGTTACTCAGTCTAAAATAAAATTTTAGTATATTCAATTTAGACCGTGAAGAGGATATGTATTTTTAAATTTACTTTTTTAAAAAATAGTGTACTATTTATGCAATGTATATATATTTTAAAGTAACTGAATAACACAATTCCAGTTTAAATGAAAAAACTAATTCATCTTAAGCTTAATGACACAATTCAGTTTTTGGTTATGTTTTATTAGTGCATGTGGTTATNTTTTATTAATGCAGGTGGTTATGAGTCTAATTCTATTGCAAACTATTTATGATGTAGAAGATGGATTGATGCTTTGAATCTTTGGTTGCTCTATTTGAGGAATCAATCCAAAATGATAATAAAGTGGAATAGAAAGACAAGATTATTTAATAAAGAGTCAAGTTTTGGTCGCGACGTTTATGGACGGGATGTGTGGCTTGGTTCCTTTGTAATCTAAACGTCATAGTGCTCTATATCTTTAAATTTCTATTAGTTAGTAATAAAGTTAACTTGAAAAGTTGAATCAATCATCGCGCAATTTATTGTGCGCTTTAATAATTCCGATATCGATTAAATATTGAGCATTACAATATCACAAATTGAATAATCAATTTGCACAAGTGACTTGGCCCAAGTGGCAAGAGGTAAGTCCGCTGAAGCAAGAATCACCAGTGCACCCGGGATCGAGCCCCGCTCCCTACACACTCTGCAATATGCAGGACATGGCTATTGGGTCAGCCAGTTGTGGCCCAATCGATATTAAAGTGTGGTTGAAAAAAAAAAAAATAATCAATTTTATTTGTGGTGTTCTTCTTTAGTTAGTAACTACATGTTCAAATTACTGTCTGTGACTGAACAAGTTAGGATTAAAAAAAGAAAAAAAAAATACTTAACTTAATTACTCAGATAAAATTGATGTGTCTTTTTAACTGAAAGTGTTTTAGAGATTGTTTCATGATATATCCAATCAAATTTTTGACAAAAAAGTCATATAAAATAGTGCGACGTAAATTATATATATTTTTATTTTTGTCAATTCTATGTAAATTTATTTACACATCACAAAATCAATAATAAAATACTATTATCATGGCCAATTGAAGGAAGAAAAGCCCTTGTATAACCAATTAAAATAAAGGAAACAAATAATATTATAACAAATTTAAAGAAACACATTTATGTAGCATTAGAATCAATATATTAATGCGTGTCAAAATTCAAGATGTGCAGAATAAAATCATGAAATGAATAAATCGTAAAGATTAGTGGTTGTTTACTTTTAAAAATTCTTAAAAATGTAAAAAAAAATTCTTATCCTTACGTTAAAAAAAAAAAAAAGAAAAAAAAAATCATACCAAAAAAAGGAAAGAGAGAAAAAGGAACATTCTTATGCTGCCTCTCGTTTGTTTGGAATAAACTCCTAAATTCATTGATTTATATACCTCGTTCAGTTTCATCTCTATTTTAATATGATTTCTAAATTTCGTTTTTTTTTTTTTGGCTAAAGATATTTCGCTTTTTTTTTTTGTATATATATTTATTAGAATACAGTGTAGTTATCTTAGGGATCACCAAGTATAATATAATAATATACATAAAAAAACAAATTGATTCCAAAATTGTTATGGCCTCTGATTTTTTTTATTGTTTAATTGAAGAGTTCTAGACCAAAACTTGCTAAATCCATTTCAGTTTATCTTAAAAAAATAAGCTGTAGTATATTTGCTTTGCTACAAAACTACACTGGAATCGTTGGTTTTGGGAGTGAAACCATAACAAGATTATACTTTGATTAACTTTTATACAAGACCGCTCTAGAAATACCAAAGATCCGAATAATTATTAATTAGAAATTCATATCTCTATTAAATTTTATCATACAAACTAATGTATTCTAATTCTACAAAATTTGTATGTCTATCCCTTAGTAATCAAGATATCAACTCTTAACAGCTTTTAAAAAAACTTAATAAAACTCTTTACAATTCCATAAAACATTTAAAATGACATAATTAAGCTAATATTTTTCTTTACTGAATGCATAGTTTTTTGTGTGGGTTGGTGGATATATATCACTTAATGATAATTAATGAGTATTGTTTTTGAATTACAGAGTTTGAGAGTTATGTGGCTTAGTCATTCGCCATATATATATATAGACCCGACATCGTGTGCATTAGAGGTTCATGTTTGAATCATGTTTCCCACATATGGAATAAAGATTAGATACTCTCATTTTTCTAGAAGCCATTTTTAAAAGTAAATGATTTTGAGTAACTATATATATACTTGCAATTTTTATTTTCTTTATATAATAGCATACAAAGGTTTTGTTTTGAAAGTGACTTGATCACTTGAGCGTCTGATACAAGCAGCTAGGTCAGATGGTGAATGACCGAGAGTGTATGAATCTAAAGCTACTATATGAACCTATACGAAGTAGATCTTGTAAAAAAAAATGAGATGGCTTCAACATTATTTATTTTGGGACGACATAACTTTCAATTGTGTTGATGATATTGCTAAAAAAAAAACAAATCGGATAGTAATTTATCATGCCATGCATCCTTAACAATGATTGTATTTCATAAATTGTTGAGATGGATATAAACAAAACAGTATACTTGGTTATGAAATATATTTACTTTGTTCGATTTTTTTTTTTTTAAACTAGAAATTATTAGTATACAACAAAAGACCTAAAACTCTATGAACCAATGTTATTTATTTTTTTTTATTTTTTTTGGAGAATGTATTGCATCATTATTAAAGAGCGAAAATACCTAAAATCAAATAAAGCTCGATATCGACGTAATTGCATAGAATCATTCAGTAGTATGAACAGAAATATTCATGACCAAATCGCTCTACATAATGTTTAATCATATATTGATCGAGGTACATGACAACAAATACAAATTATAGAAAGATCAGGAATCTCTACAACATATATAGTATACAATTAGAAATTTTGGTCTCATGCGAAGACGAATATACACGAATATATATATATATATATATATGACTAAAAGAAAAAAAGAAAGAAGAGAGGGAAATTTGGAGATATAAATCTCACTAATAAAGATGGATATAGACAGTTTTGTGATAAAAAGTAATTCGGTTATACATGGTCCTCAGGTCATCTATGTGTGTGTGGTATCATTGTGACATTTTTTTTGTTTTCATTTCTTTTCGGAAGCTTTGCAGACTATTTTGATTTAGTACCATTTGAGCTATATATCCGCGTTGTGTGTTGATGATCTGCCTATATAATATGGTCACATATATAATTTGGGTTTGCAAGTTGGGAGATTCGCTGGTGTATATGCATGGGTTTTCCATTGTAATTACGAAAAAATGGTTTCCTGGCTTCAAAATAAGAGAATCATTAGTTATGATTACGATAATACTAAGCTACTTAAGAAAATTAAGAGCGTCTTACATTTGTCACAAAAATTTGGTTGGAAATTATCAATCGGAAATTCTGATGAATTTTCGACAAATTTATGGTGAAAAACTTTCCTATAAATTGTCGGTAGTAGTATAATACGTCAACCGAAAAACGATGCCTTCAAGGTTGAACCGAGCAAATCTTCTTTCATGAATATATATATAAAAGAGAGATTCATTGGGGATCATGGAGCCTCCACATAAACAAAATTAAGTTTGTTCATCATATGCATAGCAGCATATATATGTGACATCCACGAAAATATGTCACTTTGCTCACTTGGATGAGCATACTAACCCGTCGTCCTACAAGTTGGGCATCCCAGTTTTCATTTAAAAAAACAAATAAATAACATGATTAAAGAACTGGACCATTAAAATTAATAAAGCCCATTGTCCCTAACCAAAAGCAAAAGCCTACATCAGATTCTTAAGCTTCCCCATATATGTACTTGATAGATTCAATGAATTTGGTCCATATAGTTTCAAGCCCGGAAGACTGACTTGCCTTTGCATTAGAGTTGAAGAAACTCTGTAAGACTTTTATAAAGTTTCTTCTCTATTACCAAATTTGCTAAATTAATAAACAATTTGGGACTTCCCGGTTTATACTTAGATAGATAACTATTTAAATCCAAATTTTCTAAATTTATTCGCATATGTAATCACTTTGAATTTCATAGGATCAGTTTTTTTTTTTTTTTTTGTAATAATACTGTTAGTTTTTATTTTTTTCAGTAATGCGTTAATGTATTTGTTTAATTATCGAATAAAATGCATTTCTGACAAAACAAAACAAAAGATACACATCTATCCATTTTGTAAAACAGCAAATCAAATCTTGTAGACATTGGAAATCAGATGAAGCAAAAAGCAAATACAGGATCAGAATAAATAAAACGCAAATCGGAATGTATATACCAATCATATAACAAACAGATTTTATATGTATACCAATTTCAAATACTCATGTAATACTAATAGCAATCATGCATGAAAAATCATTATTGATTTGTGGCACGTAGAAAGATCAGAGAATAAAAGCCAGCTTGTTTCAATTTCGTCTTCTCAATTATTCATAACTATAGGTACGTACTCCAATCATACATGTTTGTTTCTTCATGGTGGTTACTACCACTTTACAACTTATTAAACCCAATTTTCCATTATATATTGTCTAACTAATTTAAAATCTTGTAGTATATATGTACGGAATCATAAATCTACTAACCCCCAAAAAAATTAGAAATGTGATTGTTTTTCAGGAAAGATGAAGTAAGTAACTAATCATTTGAAATTTGAAGTAACTAACTTGTAGCACAAATATTTTAAAGTAATGTTTAGTAATACGTACAAAAGAAGAAGAACGTGAATTATGATATAGGCCATGTTGTACGGGCATGCCACTACGTATGAATCATTTATTTAGAGATTAATTTAATTAATTTTTTTATATTAAAGTAGATGGTTTTTTTTTAATTGGTGGCCTAAGAGCAAATCCAATGGTAAAAGAAGAGAAATGTCATAAGTTTTGATTAAAATATAAAGATTAAATTATAAAAGGATTGTAGCCAATGATAAAGTGACACAATTAAAGCTAGTGTCTTTTAAGATGTATTAAGTGTCTATTTAAGACCCTTTTTCATTCTCTTTCATCAAAATGTCTTAATTTTATAATGAAAATATTAGATATGACCCCTGTTCGAAAACGCGGCCGCCGAGTCCGTATAATCGGCGACTACACGCTCGCCG
>OVAF01001762.1:6897-19502 GCA_900406245.1 Odontarrhena argentea | reverse complement strand
AGGGAAGCAAACGGTTCTCTCCTTGGGACAAATGCAACAAGCTTATGTCTTCGAAGATGCGAGCAGTGGATGTGTCGCGTTTCTAGTGAACAACGACGCGACTAATGTCATCAAAATACAATTCAGAAACAATGCCTATAGCCTGCGTCCCAAGTCAATTGGTATTCTTCAGAATTGCAAAAACCTAATCTATGAAACAGCAAAAGTAAGTCTCCATCTCCTACTACTACTTCAATGGAAACGTAAATTTATTATACCCGACTAATTAAGCATGTAAACCGCTTGATCTAAAGGTAAACGTGGCCAAGAACTCGAGAGTTTATACGCCAGTTCAGGTGTTCAACGATCCGGATAAATGGGAAGTGTTTAGAGAAACAATCCCAACATTCTCAGGCGCATCTTTGACGAGAAATGCTTTATTAGAACATACAAACTTAACTAAGGACAAATCTGATTACCTTTGGTACACTTCAAGGTAATATAAAAGAGACTACCCATCACATTTTGACTTTTCATTTCTCATTTCTAATGCATTTATGGTTCTTTGATTTTAAGTTTTAAGCCGGATTCTCCCTGCGCAAACCCGTCTCTTTCGCTTGAATCAGCAGGACATGTTGTTCATGTGTTTGTCAACCGTGCACTAGCAGGTATATAACTATATAATCACTGTTGTTTGCCATAAATACATACATTTCTACTCTCAAGTATAGTTTGGTTACTATTGTGTTCAATATTCATAAATATGAACGAATTGGAAGTGTGTTAATTTCAGGATCAGGACATGGAAGCAGAGACATAAGGGCGGTGAATCTCCAAATTCCAGTTACATTAGTCAATGGACAAAACAACATTTCAATTCTCAGCGCCATGGTCGGCCTACCGGTAAGACAATTTCTTAAACCAAAATCTGATCTAGTCATTTATTGTATCACACAAAATATTAGAGTCATAACACATTATTCCTCTGCCTTTGAATTAAAAGGACTCTGGAGCTTACATGGAGAGGAAATCTTATGGACTAACCAAAGTTCATATTAGCTGTGGCGGGACAAAAAACATCGATTTGAGTACATCTCAATGGGGCTACTCGGTAATACAAGAAATCCTTCCTCCTATAAGTGACGATCTGAATAAAGATTGTGTAGCTAGATACATAACCTAACATGTATGTGTGTTGTGAAGGTGGGTTTGCTTGGGGAAAAAGTTAGGTTACATAAATCGATGAACCTAAACAGAGTGAAATGGAATAAGAACAAGGCTGGGCTCATCAAGAATCGCCCTCTTGCTTGGTATAAGGTAATGCCTGAATATATCTGTAAATATGTTAACACACTGTACTGTACAGTATCTGTGTATGAGTGACAAATGTAAATGCAGACGATGTTTGATGGGCCGAGTGGAAATGGGCCAGTGGGCTTGAACATGACGAGTATGGGTAAAGGAGAGATGTATGTGAATGGTGAAAGCATTGGTCGTTATTGGGTCTCTTTTCTCACATCTGCTGGTCGTCCTTCTCAATCTATGTAAGTATCATAGGAAGTTAGGAACATAAACTACACTTTTCGAATATAGTTTTTAGAAGAATTGAGTTTTTGTAATGATATGGATTTTGATTGGTGCAGATATCATATTCCAAGGGCGTTTTTGAAACCATCTGGAAATTTATTGGTTGTATTGGAAGAGGAAAGTGGTGATCCTCTTGGAATTTCTTTAAATACAATATCAGTTGTTAGTTCTAACCAAGCTGGATCTCAACTTTCCTGAATATTGTTTGTTATACCAAAAGTGAAAAAATATATATATTGAATCATTCATTATATAAGGTGTTCCTCTTCTCAAGTTCATTTGTATAAATCATTCCTCTGCAAAAACCTTTACCCTTCCACGTAATTTTCATAGAAAAATTAATAACATATAAATCGTTATATACTTGTATCAAAATTTTCAAGTTTATAGTTTCTTAAGTAGTAAATTTCTCGACAAAATACATTTTAAAAAACTTTTATCATCTCAACATCGTAAGACTGAATTTATATGATTTTTTTTTTTTAAAAAAATATAATTTTAAATTATTCTAGATATATATGGACTTAAGAACCTTCTCAATAAATATTAATTTATTGGTTACTATATTTTAAATTTAATAAATGATGAAAAGCGAATTTCGTTATACATGTATACTAAATTGGTAATTAATAAATTAATATACTCAGAATTATTAAATTTATCAATAGTTTTATAATAAAACTAAGGATGTTAATTAAGAATATAGTATAAAACTTTTATAATTGTTGTATCTATACACAAAACTACTAAAATGACAATCATAACCTTATGAAGTTTGATAAAACCATCATTCTTCTTCCATTTCATCGGTACATATATACATATATTAGTTATCTCTCTCTCCAAGGTTTTTTATTCATCGCTCTCAATTTTCCAGAAAATGTAGTATTGACAAAAGATACTAATGATAAAGAAAACCTGGTTATGATGGCGAGAATCCGGCAATAACGATGAATTTCCGGTGACGACAAAAAAAAATCCGTTGACGACGAAGAATATCCGGCGATGATGAAAAATTTCTGGTGATAAGATGATACAGATCTAGATGAAGATTACCGGTTACGATGTTTGATAGATCTGGTGACGATGAAGATTACCAGTGACAGTGACGATTGTCCGGTAATGATGATGAAGATTGTCCGGTAATCTATTTATTATCGGTGACGGTGTCCGGTAATATAAAATGACGATGAAGATTACCGGTGACGGTGACGATTGTCCGGTAATCTATTTATTTTAGCCGTTTACTTTTAATTATGTTTTTGTATGTTATATGTAGTGGTTTCAGTCATTAATGATTATTTTTATTTCTTATTGATGTAGCTGAAAAGTGGAACAAAAGAATAGCAGAAGAAAGAGAGATGAACGAAGAAGAGATAAGAAAAAAGAGAACTATAAAAGAAGATTTCTATAAAAATAGTTAGAAGAAAGAGAAAGGGTAAAAGTGTATTTAGAAAATTAGAATAGTGATTTGCATAGTATTTTATCATTTATCTAATTTCCTAAAAGTTTTGTTATGTGGAACCTAAATACTCAAAAAAATATTCCACTCACAAGTTGATTAAGGTTATAAAGGAATTAAAATTAGTTTATAGTATTATTCGGATATTACAAAAAAAAAAAAAAACTGAGAAAAAAATAATATAAAGAGAGATCCACCGATCACGCTCCTATTAAAAGATCCTAGCTGAGACTTTGTTGGTCCGCCGAATCCAGTTGCTATTTCACCGACACCTGTTTCTAATGATTTCACGCCAAGAGACGCGCGTGGGGTCGAGAAGAAGCAGAGTCACGGACAGGGGCCCTATAATTTAAAGACTTCGACCTCTTTTGGCATTGGATTTGTTCGGACGTTGGACCATGCATTATTACTGGAGAGTGGAGACTACTACTTTTTTTTTTTGGTAAGATTACCTAAAACTTTCTCACTACTTCTAAAATTTATCTAAACATCTATTTTTATTGTGGTTATAGGTAGATCTCCATTGCTCATGATTTTTTTTTTGAGATAGAATAGAATGATATAATGAAGTTTCAGAAATTATTACGGTAAATAGCCACAAGAAAAAAAAAAAGAAAACTTGTTGGCTAGATAGACAGAAAATAAGGTAACGTGGAGACACGAATGTGCCAGAAAACGTGGAATGGTCGGAGAGCATAGTTTTTAGAAATCTGAGAAAAAAAAAAAAAAAAAAAAATCTGCCGTATCAAAAACTTTCATTTAATTTGGGTTTTATTCAGTACATGTGATATGTTTCCTTTCATGATAATACAACGTAGTAAAAAATACTGAACATATATATTATTGGAAAATGAACTAGAAAAAAAAACCATTTCTAAAGTTGCTCCTAAAATTTAAAGCTAAATGTTTTTTTTTTTTTGTCTCTGGCGATTATTGATCCTTACTACGTGGTGAGATAACATAGAGAGAGGGTTTGAAGATCTGTTATTGTAGGAGAGTCAGATTTGGTTAGGATAATTTATACACAAAAAGCTAACGACTTCGCTTTCTGTTATGTCATTTTCTTACTTGAACTTCGCTTTGCTTCTTCAGTAATCCAAGGACCATGACGAATGTCTTATTTAAGTGCGTCACGCCACACCACACCATTCATCATCGTCTTACCTTTTTGTTATGTTTCTAATATATAAGCAACTTACGTTTCTTTTGCAAATGTAGATATATATAGTGTTGTAATAGTTTCAAAGTAATAATTAGGAAAGAAAAATGTAAATAAAAAAGGTTTATGCAAATTCTGCTGTAGAAACATTAATGACTTCGGTAATAAAATAAATTATAGAAATGATAAAATACATCCCATAGTCTTCGTAGAACTAACACCATTCATAGTTCATCCCATATTTGGGTAAATTAATTTTGTCATGTATATATAGAAGGTTAAGATACANTTTAAAAAAAAAATATTTCTTTAATTTTTTTTTTTTTTTTTTTTGATCGGAATAATATATTACTTTAATAAGAAAATTAATTCAATAATAAATTGTTCTTGTAATGTATTATGTATAGTACATGCATGTATCTCTACTTTTGTACCCTTTTCTCCTAATAAATACACACACCTGGAATCTGATATCTACATAATGTATACTCATAATAATATGATAAGCCAAAAAAAAAATCTTATACTAACAAGAGACAATCTACAAACATAAATAAATAATGATATTTATAGAGTGATTAAGTCACACTCTCTCTCACACAAACCAAGAAAAGATTTCTGGAAGCTCTTTATTACAGAGATAAATCTTGTTTTCCCTCTCAATTGGAGAAAAGGGTTTTAGAACAACACTCGAGGAAGAAGGAAGCAAGAGCACAAAAAAGAACAAAAATGGAAAGGGTTACTTCTCCGGCGATTCTGGTGGTGGCTATGGTGTCTCTCTTCTCGTGGAAAGCTATTGCTTCGGCGAATGTAACTTACGACCACCGTTCTCTCTCTATCGGCGGTCGCCGTCAGCTCATTATCTCCGCCGCTATTCATTATCCCAGAAGTGTTCCAGCTGTTAGTAACCTCTTCTTCTTCCCCTTTCCTTTCTTGCCTTCTCTAGTGTCTGGTGATGCCAAAGTTCGAACCCTTTTTCGGATTTGTGTTTCACACTCACATTTAATCGACTAAAGTTTCGAGCTTTGTGTGGGTTTAGTTAATTCCTAAACAGAGGAGATTTTGAATCAGTCTATTAGCAGGCATTTTGAAAAATGGGTTTGATGTCTAATGTTTTGGGGATATTTAAATTTCATCCTCATGTCAAACTGTTTTCTTGGGTTGTTTGGTTTCAAAAGTTATGATTTTGGGTTCGATTCATGAGTTAGGCCTCTGTTCTATAGCTATGAATGTGGTTCATTTGGAATTAATTTTCTCGTGAATGATTATTGATTTTTGTTGCAGATGTGGCCATCACTTGTTAAAACAGCAAAAGAAGGAGGCTGCAATGCAATTGAGTCTTACGTATTTTGGAATGGACATGAACCATCTCCTGGAAAGGTTGGAACTTCAATAGTAACTCGAATGTATTTTGCAATTAGATATTGGCATGTCTCCCTGATGCTTGTTGAAATCGATCTTTGTTGTTGTTGGCTCATAGTATTACTTTGGTGGACGGTATGATATAGTGAAGTTCATCAAGATTGTACAGCAAGCTGGAATGCATATGATTTTGAGAATTGGTCCGTTTGTTGCAGCCGAATGGAATTACGGGTAATGCCAATCTCCCGTTTTGACTAATAGCCTCTTTGATGTGAAGTTAAGGTTTGTAATTTTCTTGTGGGAAATCTCGTGGTTACAGAGGTGTCCCGGTTTGGCTTCATTATGTGCCAGGAACAGTGTTCAGGGCGGATAACGAGCCATGGAAGGTGAGTAAGCATAATATTGTGACATCTGGTTTTACTCTGCTACTGAAAATTTATTTGTTCTTTGAATGTCTGTTTCAGCATTACATGGAGAAATTCACAACTTATATTGTAAATGTGTTGAAACAAGAGAAGCTTTTCGCACCACAGGGCGGTCCCATAATATTGTCTCAGGCAAGACACAAGACAAAAGATAAAATTTTCAGCATCATTTTGTTTCCTTTTGTAATGTTGTTTTGATGTTTGTCAGGTGGAAAATGAATACGGGTACTATGAGCGTGATTATGGAGAAGGAGGGAAGCGGTATGCTCAGTGGTCTGCTTCTATGGCTGTTTCACAGAACATTGGTGTTCCGTGGATGATGTGCCAGCAATGGGACGCTCCTTCGACTGTGGTATGTCTATGTCAGAACCTGAAACAGAAGATTACTAATCTTTTGAATTCTTTGCTTATTTTCTTATATAAGCATGTTAGCCACTGTTTTTTGCTACACAAGTATTCAATCTTGGTTATGTGTCGGTTTTAATGGATTTCTCCTATTTTGTATCGCAGATTAGTACCTGCAATGGCTTTTATTGTGACCAATTCTCACCTAATACACCAGATAAACCCAAAATCTGGACTGAGAACTGGCCTGGATGGTAAGTGGACTCATTTAAAGCTTCTTGTTCACTAGCAAGCGAATCTAATTATTACCTTTCTCTTCCAGGTTTAAAACTTTTGGAGGCAGAGACCCACATAGACCAGCAGAGGATGTAGCTTTCTCTGTTGCTCGTTTTTTCCAGAAAGGTGGAAGTGTTCACAACTACTACATGGTATTATTAGTTAATTTCTTCAAGATTATGAAGTGAGTTGGCTCTGTATCAATTTGTTAACTCTTCATCTTTTTCTTATTTCATGTCATGTCGGTGTAGTATCATGGAGGAACAAACTTTGGACGCACTTCAGGAGGACCTTTCATTACAACAAGTTATGACTACGAAGCTCCGATTGATGAGTATGGTGAGTTTATAAACAATGAGATGTTATTACAGTGAGATAACTCTTCAAAGGCTTTTACTAATGTTATCTTGTTTCTGCCTTTGTTAGGATTGCCTAGATTACCGAAATGGGGACACCTTAAAGATCTCCATAAAGCTATAATGCTTTCTGAGAACTTCCTAATCAGTGGCGAGCATCATAACTTTACACTAGGCCCTTTACTTGAGGTAGATTTTCTGTTATTAAACCACCCGTAAAAAAGACTTCTGTTTCTGTCAGACTGTACCTTCTCATTGTTTGTTTTCTCAATTTTGCAGGCTGATGTATACACTGACTCTTCAGGAAGTTGTGCTGCGTTTCTGTCAAACTCGGATGATAAAGATGACAAGACGGTTGTATTTCGAAACACATCGTACCACTTGCCTGCTTGGTCCGTTAGCATTCTACCTGATTGCAAGAACGCAGTTTTCAACACCGCAAAGGTATAAAAAATTAGCTTATTATGGACAATGACATATCGGCAAACAAAGCTTAAAAAAAGAGCTGATTTTAAATTTTGCAACAGCTAACTTCAAAGTCCTCCAAAGTCGAAATGGTACCTGAAGATTTGAAGTCTTCATCAGGTCTTAAATGGGAAGTGTTCTCTGAGAAACCAGGTATATGGGGAGAAGCAGACTTTGTGAAAAACGAACTTGTTGATCATATCAACACCACAAAGGACACAACTGACTATCTTTGGTACACAACAAGGTCAGTATTAGTGTATCACTGTTAATACCACGGAAAAATTTGTCGAGAAAGAATCTGATGCCGACAGATTCGATATTTTGCAGTGTAACAGTCAATGGTAATGAAGAGTTCCTGAAGAAGGGAAGCAGTCCTGTTCTGTTTATTGAATCAAAGGGGCATACTCTTCATGTTTTCATTAACAAGAAGTACATTGGTACTTTCATAACTCTGAGTCTCTGAACTCTTCTGTTCTTTCCTTCCCTGGAGTTTCTGATTGATTCATACATAAATGTGACTTCTGGATTCTAGGTACTGCGACAGGGAATGGGACTCATGTGCCTTTCAAACTCAAGAAATCTATTCCTCTCAAAGAGGGCGAAAACAGTATCGATCTGCTTAGCATGACTGTTGGTCTTTCGGTAATTCATAAGCAGAGTTTTGAAGTATCCAGTTCCAAATATTATTGTCTTTCTCCTTGTCATTGGTATATATACATCTCGTTTCGTGCTACAGAATGCAGGATCCTTTTACGAATGGGTTCCAGCCGGGCTCACAAGTGTCTTAATCAAAGGTTTCAACAACAATGGCACATTGAACTTGACAGAGAGCCAATGGTTATACAAGGTTATATATCTCTCTTTCTACTTAGAACCTCTCATGCGGTCTTAGTGATTATCCCTTTAACCAGTTTTTGAAAACCATTCCCATGAAACTTTGCAGCTCGGTGTACAAGGAGAGCATCTAAGTCTGTTCAAGCCAGGTAATTCCGGCAATGTGAAATGGACGGTGACTACGAAACCTCCTACGAAACGACCTTTGACTTGGTATAAGGTAATTTAGCTTTGGGACAAGAACCAAGATTGTAGAAAGATGTTTTGTTTTCCTCTCGCTAAGAGATATGATCTTTTGGTAGGTTGTCATAGACCAACCTTCTGGCAGTGAACCAGTTGGGCTGGATATGTTAAGTATGGGGAAAGGCATGGCTTGGTTAAATGGTGAAGAGATTGGAAGATACTGGCCTAGAATCGCTAGAAAGAACTCCCCTAATGACGAATGTGTTAAAGAATGCGATTATAGAGGCAAATTCATGCCGGATAAATGCAACACAGGATGTGGAGAGCCATCTCAAAGATGGTAAAACTTGAGAAGCCACTAAAAGTTACCATCATTGGATGTTTAACATATGTCTCTTTTTTTTTTTCTAATCTGATTAATGATTGTTTGGCATAGGTATCATGTCCCACGATCATGGTTTAAACCTTCCGGAAATGAGCTGGTGTTCTTCGAGGAGAAAGGCGGTAATTCATCGAAGATAAAGCTGTCTAGAAGGAAAGTCTCAGTGGTGTAACCAAGAAGGTAAAGATTGATGGAAAAAACTTAGTTACAAAGAAGATTTTGGGGATTCATGTTACCAAAGGAAGTCAAGGAAGAGATTTTNGACTTGAGAAGCCACTAAAAGTTACCATCATTGGATGTTTAACATATGTGTCTTTTTGTTCTAATCTGATTCATGATTGTTTGGCATAGGTATCATGTCCCACGATCATGGTTTAAACCTTCCGGAAATCAGCTGGTGTTCTTCGAGGAGAAAGGCGGTAATCCATTGAAGATAAAGCTGTCTAGAAGGAAAGTCTCAGTGGTATAACCAAGAAGTTAAAGATTGATGGAAAAAACTAAGTTACAAAGAAGATTTTGGGGATTCATGTTACCAAAGGAAGTCAAGGAAGAGATTTTTTTGTTGTATTGTATTTCTTTTGTGTAACTCCAAAACAATACACAAGATCTTCATTTGTTAACAAACATTTTTATCACTAAGCTTTAGCTACAACATTTTATCTCATTCTATCTCTTCAATCACCACGCAACCAGCTTTTCGGATAGTATCTTTCTTCTTCATTTCTGGGAATCCTTTGCAATCGTTCAGCTCAATCACCGAGTTCTTCTCTGCCCTCACCGCTGATTCCAAAGCCGACCACACTTCCTGACTCTGCTCATTGACCCAACACATCATAAAGAACACTTTCCTCTCTGCAAGCTTCAGTTTTTTCTTCAGTTCACGCCCTGATGACTTACCTTCCTGTATTGCACCTTGAATCAACCTCTGGAGATCACAGAGCAACCTTACCAGAGCTCCAGTACCAAGCGAAAGCAGACATATCACATCATCAACCACATTCAACCCAAACTTCAGACCACCACCAAGGTGTTTATAAGTCGAAGAACATGTCTGCTCCAAGCAGAAAGACAACACTTCCTTTACAGTCCCAGGTTGTCCATTCTGACCCAAAACCGATGAAACAGTCAACACCATTGTTGCTGAACCTAGGGAATCAGATTGCCACTCTCCATTATAGATACGTAGAGTAAAACAATAACTGTATACAATATCAATCAAATGAAGTGGCAAAAGAGGAGAAGGACTCGCTGAGCTAAGCTTGCTTAGTGGAATCAAAGGTGTATCAGGCCCTCTAGGTATATCACTCACCATCATAGCTTCTTGATCATCTTCTTCAACACATTGTACCAACTGTTTACCTTCGACTCCAAGCGAAATCGATCGAGTCGAGGGACGTGACCACCAAGGATCCCATGGTTCAATCATCTTACTTAACTCTCCAGAAGCTAAAGCTCTTTGAAACCCTTTTCTCTCTTCTGAGCTCAAATCATCAAAATTGACTTCCTCTCCCATCAAAATCTTCTGCATAATCTCCTCNGATTCAAAGGTGTATCAGGCCCTCTAGGTATCTCACTCACCATCATAGCTTCTTGATCATCTTCTTCAACACATTGTACCAACTGTTTACCTTCGACTCCAAGCGAAATCGATCGAGCCGAGGGACGTAACCACCAAGGATCCCATGGTTCAATCATCTTACTTAACTCTCCAGAAGCTAAAGCTCTTTGAAACCCTTTTCTCTCTTCTAAGCTCAAATCATCAAAATTGACTTCCTCTCCCATCAAAATCTTCTGCATAATCTCCTCCTGTAGAATCGAACTCGAACCTTCATCATCATCCGTACCACTATCAATCCCCCAATCTTCTTCTTCTGAATGAAACCGTTTCAAAATCTCGAGCATCTTCGTCTTCGTTTCATCATCAGAACGAACTTGCCGCAACTCATCATTCACGTTCTCTCTCATGAAAGACTCAGTACATTGGACGCTGTGAGATTTGTAACAAGGAAGAGAACAGTAACGAAAGTTGCAGCGAGGACAAGTATACTGCGAAAACTGCTTATTACAAACATGGCAGATAATCCGCGACGAAGCTGGATTTAACGGGGAAGAATTTGACGTCTCCGATGTAATAATCGTCTTCTCCGGCATCATTCTCACGATTTAGGGTTTTTCGTTTGAGAAGACAACTCTAGAATCTTACATAGGCCTAATTTCTAAATAAAATATTTGGCCTGATTTGGGCCTAGTTTTAGGCCTTAGTTCTGAGAAGCGGGTCGATTACTCGGGTCGACCCGTAAAGATCGTCTTCTTCAGTGTTTTTAGCATTTCCTGCTTTTTTTTTCCTCGATCTCCATGAATAGGTAACCAAAATGAGATCTCTTCTCTTTATATTATCACTCATTTGCTTTTGCTCTGAAACTGCACTTTCATGGAAGAAGGAGGAGTTTCGAAGCTGTAACCAAACTCCATTTTGTAAACGAGCTCGATCTCGTACTCCAGGTGCGTCTTCTCTTGTTGTAAGCGATGTATCCGTCACCGACGGAGATCTCGTAGCGAAGCTTTCGCCTAATGTGCCTAATCAAGGCGATGAGGAGCAGATCAAGCCGTTGGTACTCTCTCTCTCGGTTTATACTGATGGGATCGTGAGGCTTAGAATCGATGAGGATCATTCGTTGAATCCACCAAAGAAGAGATTTAGAGTTCCTGATGTGGTAGTGTCTGAGTTCGAGGAGAAGAAGATCTGGTTGCAGAAATTTGCGACGGAGACGATCGCTGGAGATACTAGTCCGTCTTCTGTGGTTTATGTATCGGAGGGTTATGAGGCGGTGGTGAGGCATGAACCGTTTGAGGTTTATGTGCGTGAGAAAGGAGGTGATCGTCGTCGGGTTGTGTCATTGAATTCTCATAGGTTGTTTGATTTTGAGCAATTAGGGAAGAAAGGCGAGGGAGATAATTGGGAAGAGAAGTTTAGGACTCATACGGATTCGAGACCGTCGGGTCCTCAGTCTATTAGCTTCGATGTTTCGTTTTATGATTCTAGTTTCGTTTATGGAATTCCTGAACATGCTACTAGCTTTGCTCTGAAGCCTACCAAGGGTCCTGGAGTTGAGGAATCTGAACCTTATCGGTTGTTTAATCTTGATGTTTTTGAGTATGATCACGAATCACCATTTGGGCTTTACGGGTCGATTCCATTCATGGTTTCACATGGGAAATCTGGTAAAACTTCTGGGTTTTTCTGGTTGAATGCTGCGGAGATGCAAATTGATGTGTTGGCGAATGGATGGGATGCAGAGAGTGGTATTTCTTTGCCTTCTAGTCAGAGTAGGATTGATACACTCTGGATGAGTGAAGCAGGGATTGTGGACACATTCTTTTTCGTTGGACCTGGGCCAAAGGATGTTGTGAAGCAGTATGCAAGTGTGACGGGTACTTCAGCCATGCCTCAGTTGTTTGCCACTGGTTATCACCAGTGTAGGTGGAACTACAAAGACGAGGAGGATGTGGCACAGGTGGACTCGAAATTTGATGAGCATGATATTCCTTATGACGTTCTATGGCTTGACATCGAGCATACAGATGGAAAGAGATACTTTACATGGGATAATGTGCTGTTTCCTCATCCAGAGGAGATGCAGAAGAAATTGGCTGCAAGGGGTAGGCGGATGGTGACCATTGTGGATCCTCATATCAAGAGGGATGACTCATACTTTTTGCATAAGGAGGCGACTCAGATGGGATACTATGTTAAGGACTCATCTGGAAAAGACTTTGATGGTTGGTG
>OVAF01001761.1:0-19522 GCA_900406245.1 Odontarrhena argentea | reverse complement strand
ATAAATTTATTAATATCACATTGAACCCGCGCATGGCGCGGGCAGTAACCTAGTCATCTTAGTAATTGAGTAGTAAAGTTTAAGTTTATCAGTTACGATTTAATCAATGATTGTCCATGACTTGTAGTCGATCGAGTACCGTGATTTGTAATCAACGTTATCATTGTAGTCATGATTTAATCGAAGTTTAAGTGATAAAGGATGCTAGTAGCCTAGTACCGTCAATGTGACACCACATGGGTTTGAACATATTATCGTTGTTGAAAAAAAAGGATTATTTATTTTTTAGTGATAATAACTTTGGATTATGAAAAGCAAAAAAATATATAGTTGTTCATAAAATTAATTGTGGTTTTTAAAGTGATAGATTCGCTTATGATTATTAAAACTCCAGCTCCCATCACTATATTGTATATTTGCCTAAGAGTTTGTTTTGTTCTCACTTAGAGTTTTGTATTTGTCTTTAAGTCACCTAATTGTCATCAATTTCCTAGTGAAACGAAAATGATATTTTATGTAAGAGTTCTCGAAGAGTTTTTTTCTTACGTCCAAAGACGTACAGTGTATATTATCTTTAAGGTGGCTAAAAGTAATATAGTAATAGTAATCTTATACTAACTATAGTTTAATAACAATTAATGATAGAAATTCGTGTAAAAAGGCAAAAGAAAATTCGTGTAAAAAGGATAGTGAAAAAAATTAACGAATAATAACCATAACTGATAATTCCATAATTAATATTTTGCAATTGAAGAGGTAAACGTAAAATATTAATACGATTATAATAATCATGATATTAATTGTGCATACGTATTAAGCCTAATAACCACAATGTCAAAAGGTACTAAAGCTAGAACATATGGATTATCGTTCTTTCTAGCTTTTCTTCTTTACTTTTATGTCCTGAAATTGAGTGGACTGCTCACTGCGAGTCATGTAGACGTAGACCATACCAAACTGTTATACTATAATAATATTGTTCCTTAAAATCGGTTGAAATCATGAATATTTGAAATTAATTGTGGCTTCCATTTGGATAAACTTTAACAATTATTGTATTTTGCATGGTTTATTGGAATATAATGATTATGACCATGTCTTGTCGGTACATGAAAACGAATCGTCGAAGCAATTTGCCATCATTTCCCTTATCCATGTGATTATTGCATCAAAGCGTGACATTATTAGTTGGTTTTTCTTACTGAGAAATATACTAAACTGTTCAAATTAGTTGTGGCATCGAAACAGTGACATTAGTACATATAATTACAAATTAGTCATATAAAATCACATAAGTTAATACCAAAAGTCAATAGCTGATGAACTAGTAAAGATCTCATGCAAAGTGTAGAGGTCGTTAGTTTGAATGGTTGTTAAGACGGAATCATATAACTTATTTTGATCTCAGGTCTTAGAGATTTATAAGTCTAAGCTTAGAATCTGCTAGTTAATCAAAAGCAAAAAAGCACACCAAAATTAGTGTAACCAAAATTAATGTAACGAGATTAAACTTTCAAAAGTTCTATATTGTGATATGTTGGTTTTATTGTTAAAATGTTTCACACAATCAATTGAATATATCCTTAACCCTAACAACACATTAGTTGTTGTAGAATATATAGTTCAGGGTCGAACCACAAGAATCAAATCGCTACACAATTACCTAATTAAGACTTTGATAAAGCTTGGACAAAATTATGAGTTTGGTTGTTTGTAGACTAATTCTACACTAATTACATCAAATTGATTAAAAGGTTAGGCCTAGGGTTATTCTTCAAGAAACACAAATCATAAATCAGACAACTATTTAGGACAATTGCTTTAGAACTGCCTAGAACTCAAACATAAACATATAGTCGATCCTCTCATGGCATCAACTACTTCACTTAATTCTCTAAGTGTCTAAACTCTCGTTTGAACCTAGAGATCTAAGCAAACATTAATTCGTTCAGGTTCGATTGGTTCGCAAATTGCCTTAGCATCAACTCTCACAAATTGTCTTAGCATCAACTCTCGCAGGCTAGAGACAACTTGTTTATCTACTACAGATCTAGCAACCTAAACAACTCTCGTTTAGGGTTGATTATAATCTAGGTGATGAATTCAGATGAAGCAATAAGAGAGGTAGATTAAAGCACAATTGAAATCCCTATCCGTGTCTAACTTTTTGACTCATGAAATCCCTAAAATAAACCCTAAAACCTAGCAAATAGTTCTCATACATAATAGAAAAGCACATAAACAAAGATGAATAAGAAAAGATGATTCATTAAATTGAATAAAAGAAACTGATTAGAAATTATAACTTCTCCAAATGTATAGGAAGAGATCTTCTCCAAGGCTTACAAAAGAAGTACATGTTTTGAATCAATTGAAAAATCAAGTGTGCCCTAAACAATTGTCTAAAACAATATCTAAAGGGAAAAACACGAATTAGGTAAAAAAGATAAACTGATGAAAATTCATGGCCAAAACTGCAAATAAGGAAAATTCCATATGCTGGAAAACGAGAAGCATCGATCGGCATGCTGAAGGGAGCGTCGGTCTACGCTAATCATGTCGGCCGACACAAAGTCCCAGGTTGGTTGACACGTCCGTCTGAAATTACCAAACTTGGTTTTTTCATGGATCTTCACTCTCTCATAGTTCAGGTTGAATCCAAAAGTTCCAATAAGCCACAAAAAAAAACTTTAAACAAAACTTTCCTCCAGTAATGATTCGATAGGACTCCAAAAATTAACACCAAAAAGATTTTATAAAACAAATTATATCATGATGTAAAATTAGTAAAATCCATGATATATCATATGTATTATTGAGAACTAACATGTTATTTAATATTTTAATATAACTTATTGTAAAAGTTATATTAACAACTAGCAATATTTCCGTATTAGAGTAGAGTAAAAATAGGAATCCAAGATTTTTGGTAGGTTAAAAACCTTCCTCCATATCTAAGGGCTCTTTGCTTTGGATTTGGAGGAATGAATACAAAATTTTGACAAATATTGTGTTGAAGTTAATTACAATCACCTCTACTCTAGGATCCGATCTATTTGATTCTGAATAGCCACACTTGATATTTTTTACATGATCCGCTTAATTTATTGTTTTCATTTGACAGTCATGATTGAAATTTTGAAACCTAAATGATGGTTTCAACTATTTTTTCGAATAGCTTTAACAGAAAAACCGTTTTTCATATATAGAGTAGTAGGATTTTTTATTCTTTCCAAAAGAAATTTCTTTGACAAAATCATAACAAAATTCTCTGGATGTCAGGGAAACTTGTGTTAATGAACATCTCATTTCTTTTAGAATAGCAAAATCATGTGTTCAGTACTGTCGGATTCACCTAACATACAAAATGCCACTCTTATTCATTTCTTTATTTTTTCAACGACATGAATCATGCTATGTTCATTTTATCATAGTTGATATCAACAATACATCAACAGTTCATTTTCATCACTCATAAAAATCCACATAAATTTTCATAACTCTTTGCTACAATATTTTTTGATATATTTTTTGATATATAAATTTGTACTTTACTATCGCAATTTAATATTTAACAACAACCTATTAATTACATGTTTCAATATTGATATCCTTATTTTACAAATTTGGGTTCTGGTACCAAATTGAAAAAAAATAAAAATAAATAATGATTAAAATAAAAACAAGTATTCAGATTATGCAACCATCCAAGAATATCGGGTCGAATATATCCGAGTAATTCTAAACATGTTATGTTATGATCAACACAAATTCAGCTCATCAGATAAACACATATAGACCTTCAGCACAACAACACAACAATAGACCATAGATTTATACACATGACCATAGACCACTAACTTTCAACAAATAGTAAAAATATTGTTTCCGGTGAAAAACAACAAGAGGACAAAAAAACATATTTTGAGCCCATTACATGTGTACTGTTATCTTTCTCAGAAGCAAAAAAAGTTTTACAAGAATCTTAATATCATCACTGGACACTAGTACGTATAGCTCACTCAAATGAAAAACGTGTAAATAACCAAAGCAAATATTGACTCGGACTCGTATACCATACCTTGATACATCTCGTAAACATTTTGAATTTACAATATTAGGTCACAATCAAGCAGGTAACTAAGCGTGCTTAGTGCTTTACAGATTTGATTTATTTTCCTCTTTTCCTTTTTTATATTCCTTTATAGCTTTTCCGGGGAAAGTGATAGAAACTTTGTCTCCTCGTTCTAATGTAATGAAACCCGCAAAAAAGTAAAAAGAAAAAAAGCATCTCAGACTTTGCTTAAAGACTCAGGAACCCGCCGGATGAATCCAAGGGTTTGAAAAAACGGTCCCCTTATGTAAAATAGCAACTAATCATGGAGAAATGATGACACATCTCTCTCTTTTTCTTTCACTCTTTTGTCTCAATTCTTTGTAAGGACATCTCATCAATCAAAGCTTGTCTTTTTCTTGTCGCTATGTCACTCTCTCACCGATCTGTTCCTTCTCGTTCTGTCCTTTTACCTCTCCACACTCTCTGCACACAATAATTCAATTTGAGTTTGCCGAGATGATGCTATTGAGTATTGACAATGAGAATGAATACGGTGCAAGCTTTGAAAAACATTACACATTTGTATCAAAGATTAGAACGCGACAAAAGACCAGCACTCTACAAAAGAAAGATGCATTTACAATTTAGAACCCTCTTCTGGTTACTGGTCCTGTTATTTCTATCAATGATCAGAAAATAACAAAGACTATTGAATCTCTCTCTTCTTCTGGTTTGTGTTTTGTTCCATTGGATTAGCTTTGGTGTCAAAATCTTTCAGGCCCATGAATGATTATTACAAATGGCTTTGTTGGTTGATTCTCTACAACAACAGTGAAAGTAACTAAACAGATAAAGACTTTCCATGTACAATATCTCTCATCATCAAAGATCTTCCTTTTTTGCTATACCAGTGTCATACATCAATGGTACAAAGAAAAAGTTGAAACTGAAATAGGATTTACACACAGATCTTGTTTATAATAATAACTTCAGAACAATCATGAGTTTCCATGGCAGAGCCAAGAAGCAGAAGATGATAAGCGAGTGAAAAATAAAAGAGCAGAGTACCTTGAAATTATTGTGGCAGTGCACCAGGTTGGGGAACACAGAGAACTTGTGAATGGAATACATGTAAACAAAAAGGGAACAGCAAGAAGGCCAAAAACTTTTTAATCAAATTGCCCAGAAACAAAAGGACTTGAAGGAATGTAAACTAAAACTGGATCTCTAAGTAGAAGCAGCCAAGGGTTTTTCTACACCAGATTCAGTAGGTTTTACGGAACTGAAGAGTTCTAGAACATCTGGATGGTTACGGATATGTCTCGGGCAGAGAGAGAGTAAATCATGTGCCTCACTGTGCCTTGGAGACTTGAGAATAGTTTCGAACACACGCAGAACCACTGACGTCGATGGAAATTTCTTTGAGGTCATAGCCTTCAGAAAAGCGTAAGCCTCGGTGCCTGTTCCAGTTTTTGACAAGTATGTCATGAAAGGTTCAACCAAAGGCTTGAAACCCTGATCTATCATTATCGGAAGAAGGCTCAAAGCTTCTTCAAACCCACCGTGTCTTGCATGTTTTTTTGTCAGCAGATTCGTTATCAAGATTTTGTATGTGCTATAGCGAGGTCTCAGCTGATATTGCTTTACATGCGCGCTGAAAAGCTTGTATGCATCTCTTGCCTCATTCCTGTTGCAGTTGCAGTAAGCAAGAACCAACTTCTCAAATGCATTATCAGCATAGGAGACTCCCGCTTTCCTGACCATTTTCTCAAAACATTCTAAAGCGTTTTCAAGTTCCCCGGAATGACAATACCCTTCAACAAGGGACGCCATTGCCTTGTCATCTAGACTATTTTCGGATGCTTCCATAAAATCTACGAGTTCATCGGCTTCGTCTTTCTTTCCCTTACGACTAAGACATGATGCAATCATGCGCTGCATATTGGCACTAGGAATATAGCCTCCTTTCTTCATAGCTTTCAAGACCTCAGTGCTCTCGCCCACCCTATCAGCACTTACTAAGGATCCGAAGACAGATTTTAGCATTGAATCCGTCAAAACCTCACCATTTCTGGTATAAGCTTCCACAGCTCTTGAAAACAAATGCATATCTAGAATCTTGGCACTGACAATTTTCTTGAGCAACAAACAGAAGCATTCTGGGGTCGGTTTTTTACTACTATCACTAGCCGCCATTGCAATCTCAAACAAATCGACAGCTTCCTTGATCAATTTAGTCAGGATGAATCTCGTCGATACTCCAACATAAGTCTCTTTTTCCACTTCATAACCAGCATTGCTCATTTCTTCGACGATGATCTGAAATCTATCAACGAACTTCGCTCGTCCTACAACCCTCGCCATAGCATTGTAGGTTTTCTCATCATGCTTAAAGAGACCAGACTCATCAATCCACCGGAAGAACATCAAAGCTTTCCTAGGTTCCACCTCAAGACTTTCCACAATCCTCTTCACTGAATCACTACGAAACTCAACTTTCAGATCCATTAACCGTTTCTCCAAATCCTCACTCCATTCTTCCTCCGACACAACCTCACGCACCCTATCACAAACCTTCTCAGCTGAATCATTTGCAGAGTCTGAAACAAAATGGTTTCTCAGCCTTGATAAATCACTCTCCAGCCCATCTTTCTCAAATTTCTCACCCACTTGATCTAAAACATTAGCCGATAAATCATGTCCGTTGTTCTTCATAACATCAACCAACTCCCAAAACTCATCAACAAGTCCATTACCCCCCAGAATACACAGCATCATGTTATAGTTTTCCGAGCTAATTCCCTCAGAAGAAGCGTCAGTGACCCACTTAAAAACCCTTTTAGCAACATCAGGATTCGATTCAAGCTTTCTCAGAATCCTTAAAGCTAAATCTTGGCTAATCACGATATCACTAGACTCCAGCTCTTTCCTAATCTCATCCTCACCACTCAATCTACTAAAGATATCAATCACAGTACCCTCAGAAGAAGGCTTCTCTTCAATCGCAGGCTCAGACGAGAAACTTCGCCCCACTGAATTCACCAGCGAGTCAGAGCTCGTCAATGGTGATCTTAAGAAACAAAGCTGTTCACTTTGTTGGAAAGCTCCGATATGGGAACGTAGGTGAAGGAAAGAGGAGATAGATCGTGTGGAAATGGAAGATACCTGAGAAGGATGAGAGTGACGGTAGCTTCGAAGAAGCAGTAGTCGCCATTGTTGATATCTCATCTCTGATTTGATCTGGGTTTACTGAAACAGAACAAAAGGGTTTGGTCTGAATCACAAAGTCTGATTCTTGGGAAAGAAATGAGACGGAGAAACAGCGATTTGCTAAGCTCTGGGAAATGTTAGGGTTTTAGAAAGGATTCTGATTTTTTTTTTTTTTTCCGAGGTTGAAAGAAACCTGCTAACTGAGGGAGAGGGTCTTTTGGGATGATGACGCAGAAGAAACAAAATTCGATTTAAGGCCCTAATTTCCTTGTGGTTACTTAATTATTTCCCGAAACTTTATTAACTGGATCCAAAACCATTAACCCGGACCTAATTTCTAATTTCATTTAATTTGATCCGATCCACGCCTGTTTATCCAAAAAAAAAAAAAAAAACCATTGAAAAATTGAAATCGATTTGGGACAAAAAAATTATAATTTTAAATTTGATGTCTCTGAGTGTTAATTTCGGCCATGTAGGAGTGGTAGCCAAACCTTATGAATGAGTGGAGTAACAATGGAGAAGTTAACAACGGGAAAGGCAACAATAGATATTGCCACAAAGCTTACGAAATGTGGCCTGCACAAAGTGAGTACGTTGGGCCTAAGGAGATTGAGCTCAACGAAAAAGGAACTAGAGTAATTAGTGATGATGGAGCTAGTGAAAATTAAGCTCAATGGTTTCGGGTCCATTAGTGAGATAATCGGATAATAACATTGGTTTGATTTGGGTAAACGCATTTTGTTAATTACAATTAATGGTTAATGAAACTAGTTTTTGTGGAAATCGAACTAACCTATCTATGATGGTAAAAAGAGGACATACTATTGTGGTGGATTACATAACATGTGGCTTAGTGGTTTGTGCTGGTGCGTTCACTGTGACACCGCCTGGGTTCGAACCCAGTTTAATCCATATAATTGTTGTTGAAAAAAAAAAAAAAATTGTGGTGGAATACAAAAATGACAGTCTAACTCTCCTAAATAAAAATGAAGTGATCTTAGTCTTGGAATAGTTGCAAATTCATTTATAATTTCATTCAGAACATGCATCATTGTATCCGAGATCAAATTTTATTCCATATGAATGTAAGGATTAAACTAATGGAATGCTTTGTTATGGTCCAGCGATGAAAGAAATTCTCCAAGATCAATTATATATTTTATTATTTAAATTATGAAACTTTGAAAAACATGAAAGGATTAAAATGTATATTTTGATATTCATATATTTTTCTAGATGAATGGAAAAACATGAATCATAAGATCAATCGTCTTCTTCTTCGGTTCAAAACAATTTGTTTGTTGTCTATTATTCAACAATTATACAAGCCATGATCCAAATGAGTACTTCCAATTCGGTAAAAACAAGATTTACGTCTTCAACAACTTCCTACTTACATAACTATCCAAAACATGAAACCATCGGAATTCTTCCAAAAAAATATAATCTTATTATTATTACTTTGTGTGTAAAGGCTAGTCTTTGAACTTACAGTGGATCTGCGACCAAAATCACAAACATAAATCGGACCAAGAAATGTTGCAAAACTTGCTAAATGGGCTAACGATGATAGGTAATGCGACAAATCAAATTATGATGTGTGAAGAGACAATTAAAGTTACATTTGAAATTTTTTTTTTTTTTTTGGTTTTCTTAATTTTAAATTTCGTAACTCAATCGATTTATGTATGTGGATATTGGAAATTTTAAGGGTTTATTTTGTGATTCCAATAATTTTGAAGAGACGTTCACTATATCTCGTCACTGCAAGAAACGACGGTCACTGGCTGGTTTAAATCTCAAGTCTAATCTTCTACATTTTTATCATCGTAAGTTTTTTCCTCTCCCTCACTCGTCCGCTTTTCCCATAATACAATTATTTGAAGAATGAAATATTGGAGACATAAAACAAATTTAAAAGTTTGTATCATAAAATTCAATAATCTCATAAGAAATATTTGGTGATATAGGCTTATTTTGTTTGTTTCAATTTAGCTCTGGTTTTTGGGTTTTCAATGAAAATTTAAATTTTAAGTTCAAAATTTAACATCAAATCTTTATGAAAAATATCAAAAATCAACTTTTTTTAGAGGTATAATAAACAAATAAATATATACTTTTTTTAATATGCGTGAAATAGTCTAGATAGACAACTAATATGAAACATAAACACAAAATGTATTGCAAACTGTATATATATACACATATGATGCATGTACCACATTCATTATTTATTTAGATTTATTTTATATATATTGGACAACCATTTATTAAGATTTAAATGAGAAAATATAATAAAAGGAATATATAATATAATCCATGAAGAGAAATATATCACACTAATGTATATATGCATGATGTAATTAAGTACCACACCTCTTGTCATCAGATCTACTCCGTAGACAAGAGGTATTCATCGATCTCTTTGGACATTGCTTCAAGGAATGGAAGTAAATTCTCAGGATGAGCCACCTTCTCGTCAATCCTCTCATACTCCATGTGCCACTTTACCACACTTCCAGGTCCTCCTTTCTTTGGTGTTACCTGTCAAAACATTTCAAAACATAGTTCTAATAGGAAACTAGAGAAATCAATGGACAAATACCAAAAATATATCATTAATTATGTGGTATTACTTGGAGAGTTAGCAAGAAGGTCTTGTACTCTTCCATCAGATCTCCCTCTAAGACCCTGAATTTTATCAAATTGTTCTCTGGATCCACGGCTTCGATCCTATCCTTTACTACTTTTGGCTTTCCATCTACACTCGAAAATGTGTTTACAAATCAAAATTTTGTCTTTATTATTTCGATTAGAGCCACACACATAATTGTCTTTTATCATGTATAACTTTAGCAATTGTACTAAACATTAAATTAAAAAGAATTCTAAAAATAAATTTGATATATTAGAGCCTATGTATAATGTTTCAACAAATCTTCAAATACACCTTTGATATCAAAATCTTTGTAAGTACTCATGCGAAGTAAAATAGTTTAAGACGTTATCTCTTGTAGTAAAAGAGTTTTTTTATGTATTAATTGCAGATGTTGATTAAGTTGTACATTTTAATCTACTTAAAGAAACTAAATATATTTACAAACAAAGAAAGAAAGGATTCTATAGTAATTACCATGAACGTAGTTCCACAAGACTATGCTTCCAACTTTGTCCCACTCTCCCTCGTGGAGTTCAACTCCAACAATGTGGCCAGGGGTGGCTTTGGACACATGGTGTGGTCTCTTAGCAAACAAATGGTGGAACTTCCCCGCAGAAGCTTTGATCTCAACATCTATCCAAAGCTCTCCAACCATCGATGATGCCTTAGGCTCCTCCACCTTTGTTTCTGGCTTAGTGATCTCTACCTTAGTTTCTGTCTCTGCCATTATTTGATGCTTCTCAAAGTCACTTATAGATGGTGTTAATGGGGGAGTGAGTGAGTTCCTTTAGAGGTGGAACGTTCCTCATTTTATAGAGAGGAGGCAACTCGTGGAAGAAGACAAAGAAGAGTGGTTCGACCTTTCTTTCCTTTTCGTAGTGGTTTGATTAGTGTCCCCATAAAATTGAACTAGTGTCATCTTATGAGCCCATTGCATCATAAATGATTCAACTACTCTTCTACCTAATGTTATCTTGACTGAGTATTTAATTAGCACAATGTCAGTAGTTCCTCTAGAAATTTCTCTACCAATCTTACAGTAATGAGATGTGTCACTGACTCACTGTGGGTCCATTAGGCAATTTGTTTAACACATCTCGTTTGATTCATGTGTTAATGATTTTGGTCGTAGGTCCATTATTAACTCAAAATCTTAGCCCCCTCACTATATATTTGCGAAGTCATTTATCCTATATGTGTGGTGTGGACCGTGTGGTAATGAGACCAATACTGTAACATACTCCATTTGTTTCGAATTATATTGTTTTTAAAGAGAATTTTTTTTGTTTCAATTAAATGATCTTTTCGATATTCAAGACCGGTTGTAGCGTTTTTGTATTTTCTACGTTATTCATTCTAGGAGAAAGTTGAGAAAATCATTTTTTCTCTGATCCTATCTTACCGGTTTGTGGTCATTTTGCTTTGTTCGTAAGAGGGCCCTTGTGTTAATCATCGGATAAGTCGGGTGCATTGACTAACTTGATTCAGGTTCTTTAGATGTTGTTTTGCCTTGGGGTTAGACTCCTTCTCTCGTGTTATTCGTATAGTTGTAAGGGTCTACTTGAGTTCTTCTCGGTCTAAGTCTACTTGTTGTAAGTGTTTGGTTTGGTTTGGCTTTATTTGGTTCATATGTTTGTTTTAAGTTTATGTCGTGTCCTCTTATGCTTCCATCTCTTAGATAGAGTCCGGAGTTGAATCTCCTAAATATCTATATATTTATTATTTATAAAAACCATAACAACTGGTGTTTTTTGCCAATTAGATCTCAACTATAAAATTGAATTATAAAATGAAATGATTTGTCATTGAGGACTAGTTTTTAGAGAATTCTTCAAACCAATTATAGAACCTGGACTTTTTAATTAATCCGCTTTTGATAAATACATTCCTTATAGTGGTTTTACCCAGGAAATTTAGGAATTAATTACAAAATTTACAGTAAAGGTAATTCAATAATTATGCAAGATGAAGTTTTAATCAAATGATCTATGATATATTATCAAATACCCACTTCTTAGCAGTAGTTCATCATCTAGTTATACATACAGGCATTTAGTGCAGAAATAAAAATAAAAACTGTAATTAAAATTAATTCTTTGCAACTTCAAATTAGATGTTCATTAGTATGAATCTAAACATCCAAACATACATCCACCAACGTTAAAAAAACAAACTAAAACAACAACGAGAACAACAAGGACGAAGGCTGAGAAATCAATTAGAGCTCCCAAATTTATTAAAACCACAACAATTAATTAAGAAAAGGGAAATAATTATAATCCCCTCCAGATTTAATTAAGAATGGGCTATATCTACTTGTTCATTCCAGTCTTCTCCTTCACAACGTTGACAGCTCCTCCAGCAGCCTCCGAGATCTTGGCTCCAGCCTAATACGTGCATATAAAATACATGAGATCGACGTACATGTAAAATCAAAGACTTAATACAAGAGTGTTTAAAGATAAAGATCATTTACTTGTTGAGCGGACGCAGCGGCTCCAGAAGCAGCAGACTTGACATTCTCCACTAACACATTACCCTTCTCCTATAATACACACATCAATGTCATCAGTTATAAACTCACAACACTAGCAATGTTGAATATTAAGTTAGAACGGAGAAAAGAGACCGACCTCAGTTTTACCAGCAACTTGACCGGCTTGGAAGGCGTTCTTGTTGTCCGACATTTTAAAAGAAATTGAAATTTGGATTTTTGATATTTGTTTTAGAAGATAATGAGATGAGATGAGATGAGAAGAGTGCTACGGGTTTGTATTTATAGACTAATTTGAAGATACTTGGTGTGGTGCCAAGTGCACTCTACAACCACGTGGATGATATTCGACGGTGCGATCAGCTTTGCCTTATGTCGGTAGCTCTTTCAACGGCTATGGATTTGTCACGTGTTGTTTATGTATTGGACGAGAGGTTAGTGATTCTTTTGTATGTGGTCCTCTCGTTTCTGCCTTGTTTTTTGCATTTATTTATTAATAAAAGTCTTTTCAAAATATCTAGATATTAATTCAGATATGGTTTTAGTAAGTAATTTCTGTTTTCTAGTTTTTTATTAGCTTTTTTGCCATATGCGGCATATGATATGCCTGTAAATAATTTTTTTTTTTTTTGTAACGTGGATTTGTTTCATATATGCTGATATGTGTTTGGCAAATGTTTCGTGTTATTATAAAATTTGCTAATAAACCGAAAGTGTGTAGAGAAACTTTCAACTATTATATAACAAAAAATAACTTTATTATCATAGAAAGTAAAAACATATAATAAGATAGAAATGGTGCCGTTCACGGCATTATAGCAGGGGCACAACATAAACCTTTCATGGATTTGTTGCTGAGTTTGGCAAGTTCAATGTTACATTCGCCTTCGCCGAACCGCTTTCCAAATTGATTTTTTCTTTTATAAAAACTCGTTTATCGATTTAAGAATCTCAACTTCTAACCGGTTTAAAATGATTAGTATATCGGTATGTCTGTGTCGTATCAATTTTATTGTTTAATTTGATATTCACATTCACTAAGTCTCTAAAGAAAATAAATTTAGTTACTGTAAGAATTTTTAGCGGATGGTTTATCTTGGATTATCGGAATGTCTTAGTAGATCTGAAAAACAACTTATTTTTTATATAAGGTCGTCTTTATAGAAGACGTTAGATGGTTGTATGTTAAATTCTTATCTCAAGAAGGAAATGAGATTGTAATCAAATTTGTTGTGGCGCTCATGTCTATTTATGCCAAGTCGTGTTTTCGTTAACCAAATGTCTTATGCAAAAGAATGATAAGTGTAATCTTAAATTTNAAAAAAAAAAAAAAAAAAAAAAAAAAAAAAAAACGTTGGATTAGTTAAAACATATTATTTATAGAAAAAAAATAACAAGCAGCTTGATTTTGACACTTAAAGGGCTGGGCATATGTACCCAGATCCGAAGTACCGAACCNACCGAACCGAACCGAACCGAAAATTCGGTTCTGGTTCCGGTTCGGTTCTAGGGAAAAGAACCGATGGTTCTTTATTTTGAGATCCATGGTTCTCGGTTCGGAACCGAACCGAACCGAGAACCGAAATAGGAACTGAAAAAACCGAAATTTAATATAAATTTTTACATATATATGATTCATTTATAATATTTTTAGACTTGATAATGTATAATTAGTATATTTTAGTTGATTTGTTAATTTTTCATTTATATATAATGTTAAATTTATAAATTTTAGTATTTTTGTAAGTTTTAGTTTGATTTTTTGGTAATTTTTGGTTTTTTTTTCGGTTCTACGGGTATTTACCCGAACCGAACCGAACCGAATCAAAATGGTTTCGGTTATCATATGGTTCCTCTAATTTGGGAACCGAACCGAACCGAACTGGATGGGAACCGAACCGAACCGAACCGAAATCAATTCGGTTCCCATATGGTTCCATTTTGCCTAGAACCGAATAACCGAAAAACCGAAGAACCGAACCGGAACCGAACCGAGGAACCGAATGCCCAGCCCTACAGTTAAAACGTTTCAATCAAGCTCGTTGTTATACGTCTTCATAGTCATATGTTGCATGAATGAATCCGCAATAGCTTAACGATGTCTTTAGACATGAACAAGTGTTTATTGTCGGCATGAGTGAAGTTTTACTAAGTGTCAGAGATGAAATAGATTGATTGTTGAAACTTAAATGAGAGATGTTATATATTTTTTTGCTCTATTCTATACTTTTGAATTAGTTCTAGTTTAATATAATTCATTAGTTAAGACTTATGTGTGGTCCTTTTCATGTAAAAAAATGATTAATAAATTCTAGATGAGGAAAAAAAACTATAAAATATATATTTAAATACATAGTATATAATTCAAATTTAAATTAAATATTGTATTTAGCAGTGATTCTTCAAATAATAAGTTAAAGCTACAAAATTTTCTTCAAAGTAATGTAAATAATAAGTATAAATACCTTTGATCAAATTTTAATGTAGAAAAACGAATTAACTAAGAAAGCAAAATCTAACAAAAGTAACTTTTGAAATAAAAAAATTGAGTTAAGAACGATTTATGTCTTGATTAAGAAGCTCTCTCATTACAGAGAACGATTTGTACGGGTTTCCTCTGGTTCTTGGATTTGGAAAAAACTCTTAAAATACAGAGATATGGCTAGAGGTTTTCATAGAGTGAAAGTGGGTAATGGTGACTCTACTCATTTCTGGTTTGATAACTGGTCAGATATGGACTACTTTTGGAAAATGGTGGGTCAAAGGGGTCCTATTGACTTGGGAATAGGGAAGGATGCTCTGGTCTCAAATATCCCTCTCAATAGAAGGAGAAAGATCCACAGGAATTTTGTTCTAAATCAGATGGAGGAGCAATTGGAGAAGATTTCTGAAACTAGAGGTCTGCCATTCCCAGATATTCATTTGTGGAGAAGTCGTACTGGTAAGTACAAACCAACTTTCTCTGTGCATGATACTTGGTATTGCATAAGGGAGCATTGGCCCATAGTGGAGTGGTATCAAGGTGTTTGGTTTAAACATGCTACCCCTAAATATGCTTTTATGACTTGGCTTGCACTGAGAAATCGTCTAAATACGGGAGATCGTATGCGGCGATGGAATAGGGACATTAGCTCTCTCTGTGTGTTATGTGGATCTGAGGAAGAGACAGTGCAGCATTTATTCTTTGAATGTTCATTCTCAGGCAGAGTCTGGGAGATTTTGGGAGCAGGTCTCTTGGGAGGCCAATTTAATAAGCACTGGCCTAGTCTCATTCATTTGGTTTCTGGGGGTCTTGAGGACAAACTGATGTCTTTGTTGGTGAGGTATACATTTCAAGTGTCACTCTATCATATCTGGTGGGAAAGAAACAGAAGAAGACATGATGAAGATCAGATTACAGCCCTCAATTTGGCTACCATTATTGAACTCATTATTAGAAATTGGATTCGATTAGTAAGGCGAAGAGATGGGATTATGGAGGATGCTCTTGTGAGGTGGTTTGCTACTAGGAGTAGTTTTAGCTAATAACAATTTTGTCAAAATCTGTAAATAGGCTTTTGTCCTCTTAACGTTTCTGTACTCTGTACATAACCGGCTCTTTTTGAATAAAATTTAACAATTATTCAAAAAAAAAAAAAAAAGGGTTTCCTGGTTTAGTTCTTTAGGTCATTGATCTGGCCGGTTCAGTTGTGGTTTGATAGTCTCCAATTTTTCGTTATGGGCTGGAAACAAACTGGGCCTTTTAAATTTTTAAATGCAGTAGACGATTATATCACTTCGCGAAACTAAGCGTTTCACTCATAAGAAAGCTTCAATAGAGTAACGACAACATTTCATCAGATCAATCGCTTTCACCTCCCTCCTTCATCCACTACTTAGAACGAAAATTTTGAGAAACTTTAATAGCTAATTAAAGTTTATCTTTTACTAAACCAATATAAAAATGTATAAAATCACGAAATATGGTCAAAATAATAGATATTTCATAAAATTTTATAACCCAAACCAGAAACAATCACTGGTTTTCAGGAGGTGAAAGTCACAAAAGACAGAAGACATTATTCGAACAAATCAAACAGAAAAAACAAACTTGTGCTTAGATTCCCTCTTCCTTCTCATCCTCGCTGTGGCAGCAGCTACTGTTGCTGCTCCAATCACATTTCAAGGTAGATCTTGGAGATCCACAGTACCTTCCCAGCTTCTCAAAGCTTTGATACATCACTGTTCCTTTCTCTTCTCCTAGAGACTCCATTGTTGTCTCTCTGCATCCGTAGTCGTCTAGGTCGACAGAAAGGTAGACCTTCTGTGCAGCACTCGAGTGGACTGCTACTGAGAATTGCTTTGGCTCGAAGCAAGTTAGTACCTTTGAGACAAGGTTGGTCAAGTCCATGGTTGTGAAGTCGTATCCCAATGCTTCAAAGCTAGCGTAGCTGAATCCATCCTCTGGAGTTACATGGATGGTGGAGATTGCATCACCTTCGATGCTGTTCATAGAGTAGCCACAGGGCTCAAACTCAAAGTCGCAGATTTCAGATTCAGGAAGAATATCTCTGATTCCAGAGTTGTCAGTCATGGAACCAGCCGAGCTAGAGTCGTTCTTGAAGAAGACAGAGGCCTTGTCTTTGTCCAGACCAGTCATACACATCTCGAGAGTGTATACATTCTTGCTGTCGCTGCTGGAGTTATTGGGAGAAGCAGAAGAAGCAGAGTAAACATGCCATTTCTTGGTCTCATCGTCATTACCCATCAAGTAAGCAACACTGCTCAAACCCAGCTTAGCAAAGTGACCATCAAGAACAGTTACTTCTTCAGAAAAGTTACGGTGAGGAAATGGTTGGCCTCCAGGACAGAGGAAGCTTCCACGAGTGTACCTCACGTCTTTAACATCAAGAGAAAGCTCACTGGCCAGCCTCAAGAGCGGCTCAATAGAGAGAAGCAGCTTAGTAGTCCCGCAAGTCTTGATGATGATCTTGTACGGGAAGATAAAGAGACTAGACTCAGAGAGAACATAGGAGTCAAGTTGATCGTTCGAGAGAGATGAAACGATCTCGCAAGCAGCTGGTTCAAGAATCTCATCGATCTGAGATCTGGTAAGTGCACGGAGTCCTCTTCCTTGAGTGTCAAAGAAGAAACTCGGCTCAAAGAAGGATACTTCAAGCCTCTTCTCGTATCCTTCAAACCCAATAGCAGAGACTGACATTGTCATCTCGAGTTGTTGTTGTTGTAGTGAGAGCAGAGAATGCTGGGAACTTTGTTGAATAAAGGAGATAATTGTTGAAAACTTTTTTGAAGAAAGGAGTGTGACTAGTACTCAGGATGGCCTCTTGGAGCAGTTGGAGTAGACAGAAGATTTGAATTTCTTGATACCACCAAAGGGACGAACGTCTTCAATACTGTAACCGAGAGGTGCTTCGTAAAATAAAGAACTTTTCGACTTGTTATTACCAGCTTTCGATTCCATCATAATCTCATTCACGCTTCTTCTGTTAAGACAATACAAGAACAAAAGGTTTGGTTAGATACTCAGAACCAAAAGTACACATTATAACATCATTAAATTGAATCAATGATCGGTGTGATTATGCAACAAATCAAAATTCATGAGGTTATTATTCAGATCTATCAACAATTATCAACAAACCCATATAGATTATTTCATTAGATCTCTATGTAACAACCAACATTGTCTAATACACAAACCCTAAATCATCAAATTATTCCACAAATATATTACGATCTAACAAAAACGTAATGAAATAATGATAATTCGTTAGAGACTTACATGTATAGGTATAGATTGATCTAGATCCGGAGCTTTTTAATCTCTTCTTATAACCAAAGTTATCACAACGAAAACGAAACCTGAAACCAAATACAAAACGCTAGATTAATCAATCGATCAAAAAACAAGAATCAACGATGAAACAGAGATGTATAAAAGCTAAAGAAACACACCTGAATCAGGGGATTGATTTCACAAAACTCGAGAGAGCGGCTTATGATGATTTTATAATGATGAAAAGAGAAAAGAGAAAAGAGAAAAGAGAAACGAGTTTGTGATATTGTAGAATAGATGGTAGAGGGCTTCTTTACTTATAGTCTTAACCCAGATGCTTTGTGAGGCTATTAGGTCTCCGTCAAATTACTCTTTTACCCTTTTTTGATTAGTGTTTTCACTAAAATAGCCCTTACTTTTCCTTTATGTGGAAAGATTCGTAGGTGAGAGAGATTCGCGACGATTTCTGACCACACAAAGGTATAAGGAGGATTTAAATCTGTAATTTGCTATTTTGGTCAGTTTATAAAATTTAATAATAAGAAATCAAGATCTTGACTATAAAAGTCTAAAAGCAACACAAAAGGACATCTTGAGATGACACGTGTAATATTCGAGGGAGCCACGTTCTAAGACGACGATTTCTGACCACTAAAAAAAGATGTAACAGCTATAAATGACGATTGATTCGTGACCACGAAATTTAATATAACAGCGACAAAATCGTTTTGTTTAAGTAATTGATTATTTTTTCGCCGAAATTCAAGGGATTGATTTAAACATAATTTTTGAAAAGCGTTGAGATCGAAACGAATCACAAAAAAAAAAAAAACGCTGCAATATTAAGCTAACAAAAAGATGACACGTGTACTGTTGAGTGTTACGTGTTCAGGTTTTCGATACTCACAAGAAAGGGACAGGTGAGGACTACGTGAACTGCTTTATGTTTTTGTGGGACTCGGAGAATCAAATTCTGTTTCATCACTACTAATAAAGCGCTATCGTCAAATTACTAAAATGACCCTACCTTGTAGTGTTAAAAATAGTTATAGGTTTCTGAGTTTTTGGAGTAGATTTTGGTTTTTATAAAAACTTGATTGATCATTGTTTCGGAGTGGCTACAAAATGCTAAACAATCTTCATCGTTCCAAGATGGCCCTCTTCTTAGCGAAGCTTCTGATCTCTACCATGGCGATTTTCATGCTTGTATCCGCATCGTTGGCGACCTCCGAAGTTCCGTTGATGAAGGTCCACAAGAAAGCTACTTAGACCATCTCCAATCGTGAGACCACTTAAAGTCTCTTAACATTAAACAAATCATAA
>OVAF01001760.1:0-19523 GCA_900406245.1 Odontarrhena argentea | reverse complement strand
ATATATATATATTTTTTTTTTTCTTTTTTGTAATAACAAACACATATGAGTTTGGATCTTTTTAAAATATGATAGGTAACATTTTTGTTTCGTCTGGGGTATTCAGATTTTTCACTACCCCGTCCAACCAAAGTTGCAAAACGGGCTGGGCTTGAGTTCATATACCAATTCTTTTCTTCATTTATGTTATTTCGCCAATTTACTCAACATGGAATACACTCTTTGTCTACTGGGACATATTCGTAGAGCGAAGACGGCGTTTCCCTTCTTTCAGTTTGGCATACATCAGGCGAGAGTCAAACAGACAAGCAGATGCTTTAGCCCGACATGCACGAGACAGATCTGTTGAATTTTCTTTTATTAACATGTATCCACCAAGTGGTGTGAACTCATTGTTTTCCTAATAAATTAAAGGTTGGTTGCAAAAAAAAAAAAAAAGAATACACTCTTTGGCTGCGGCTTTAATCTTAGGGTATTGGTGTTATAAAGAAAGTGTTAAACGTTTAACTAATTCAATTTTCTTTCTTAGAAAATACAGAAACACATTAAGTTTGTCAAAATTGTAGTTACTATTGCAATTTGCAAATCACCCAAAGAACAATTTATTTTCCCTATTGAAAGTGTGCATCTAAGATATAGTAAATGAAGATGTATATAAATTAATTTGGTCATAGTTTATGTTCAATCTAACATGTATGCATGGATATATAACATCTGCCTTATATACCGATATTAACTAACTTAAATATAAGCAAATTCATTTATATAAACCGGAATTTAGGGGAATTCGACCACAAGTATTAATCAAAACACACCTACCTTCAAACTACTTCAAACCACTTCTATATTTTATATTCGTATCATATTTAACCACAAATGCACAACACTAATAAATTCATTATTGTTTTTATTACTTGCTCTTTTTTTTTGTTATTATTATTTTTAATTGTTTCATATTTCTATTATTTATTATTATTTTCAGTATATTATTATATGTCGGAAAAATATCATGTTTTGAGTAATTTTATATAATTTTGTCATTTCTGTTATATTTTAGTTTTTTTGTTGGTATATAAATAATCTGAAAACATAATATTTTTTGATATAAAAAAGTTTGGAATCCTCTATTAGTTTTTTAAAACTTCATTGTTACTCATTTAGTTACGGAATCCTCTATTGATATGTAATTCAATATCTTAAGAAATAATATGTTACATAAGCAATTTCTCTAAAACTTATGTGTTTTACAGAAATTTTTAAAAATGACTATCAAATTTTGTTGTCATAGTAGTCTTTACTATAAAAAAATCATTAGGATAATTTCTATAAAGTATATTTTTTATTTCACCTGTTTATCTTTTATGATCAATAAGAACCACACAATTTTTTTATTTATTCTTTTCATGCAGAATAACTTTTGGTATTACTTATATCTATTATTTTGGAGAACGTAACGTTCATTTGGTAGATAATGTTTTAAGAAAGAAAGAAAAATAATCTTTCCCCCTTTGTGAACTGTAGGAGGGGAAGAAAACAAATTCTCCAAATGAAATAACAAAGTTATAATTTGTATAGAAATTTTTTATTTTCAACAATATATGTTTTTCTTTATATATATGTATAAATTGGTCGTGTCTCCTCAATCCTCCTCATAATCTACATCAAAAAAACACTATCAATTCTTCTTTACAAAAGAGTCCACTTCTCTCTTTAGCAAATCATGGAGGCACAAAGGAAAAGAGTCAATGCGGCTGATGATAGGATCAGCAAGCTACCAGACGATGTTTTGCTTAATATCTTATCGAGGGTCCCAACAGAAGAATCCATAAGAACAAGTGTCTTATCGAATCGGTGGATTCACGTGTGGAAGGAGTTGCCACACCTGAATTTGGACATGCGAAAGATCCCCGTGACCAGACATTTGGTCGATGCTGGTACATCGATGACCAAGGTCCATTTCTTTTGCTCTCAAATGTTTTCTTCTTGTAGTGTTTTGGGAGAAAAATATTACATGAACAGATCTGGTTATAGTCTAGGTTTATGTTTGATTACAAATCCTAAGGTACCCATGAGCATATAATTTATTAGATGATCTTTGTGTAGTGTTGAAATTTGCTACTTTGCTAGATAACCCATGCATGTATACATTATCTATTTGTTTGAGGTCAAATAACAGCCACTTATTTGAGAGAGTAAACATGTCTAGTGTCATTGTATGATATTTCATTTTGAATTCTGTACATTCTACATAAGATAAAGGATAACTAGATAAAGATAAGATTTAATTAAGGGTATTTCTTTGAAATAAATTAGATTGCAATTTAATACGGGAATAGATTTGAAAATTGATTATGGATCTGATATCAAGATTTGTTATTATTGTAGTGAATAGGATAATCTAGGAAATCATGATCTATTGCTTTATTCCGCCTAGAATATATACTTGCATTCACAAACATAACTCAATTAGGTTTGTCGAGTGATATATCCATAGAACTTCCAATATACATATATAGACTGATTCAAAAGGTTGATAACTTGTCACAATTTAATTTTAGGAAATAGTGCATCACGTACGTATAATTAACATAGATGTCCTAAGTAATTGTTTTCGCTTTGTAGGTTATAAGAGATCACCGTGGCAACTTGGAAAGTTGCGCTATTACGCATCACGCATTTCAATGTGATGTCGGGATGATCGAGACTTGGATTCAAGCATTAGTACATGTTAAGCACGTCAAAAGTCTCTCGCTTGTCAACGCTTTTGGCTGTGTGGGAAGATGCTCAAAAGCAAATACTACACTGGACTTGCCTCCAGATTCATTTTCCCATCCGAACCTTGAATCGGTTGTGCTATCTCAGTATAATGTAGAAGCTCTTCGTGGTTTCAAAAAGTGCGGCAATCTAAGGAATCTCAGTCTTAAGAGTGTTTTTGCCAGCATTGAAACGTTTAATGCAGTGTTTGCTTCTTGCCCTTCTCTTGAAGTGCTCGTGTTACTGATCGGTTGTCACGAAAGAAGCGGTCCTCTAAAGATTGACAACCCCAAGTTAAAGATCTTAGCTTTAACTTGTTTCAACATTGACAGGATTGAGGTATCTGCACCCAGTCTGGATGTCCTCCACATAGGAGGCCTTCAGTGTAATAAAGAGAATTTCGTCGTTGCAAACCCCAATCTCCAGTTTAATCGAAACTATTTCTCTACAGGACGACAGTTTTCTCTTACAAGTTATCATGTGTCATGCCCCTCTCAGGTAATTTTGTTTCCCCAATAAGATTACTTCCATATATGTATATGAATATTTGATATTATAGTTATTTAGTTTTGACATGGTTGACTTATATATGCAAAGGGGAAAAAAAGCATTGTGCATGAATTCATGAAGAACATATCTGTCAAATGTATGAATACATTTGGATCGTTGTCCGTGAAAATGGACTTAAAGAATACAAAAGAAGTGAACATGCTAAAAGATGTTTTAGTTGCATGGCCTGGAGATATGGTAGAGCTTGAGATCATGTTTAAGGTAATATATGTTCATTTCATGCTTTCACTCTTTTGTCATAATATTTTCTTCTAACTAGTATACACATAAGCACCTAATACATGTTCTTTAATTGGCATATGTAGCATAACAATGCTCCTAGGGAAGAAGGTGAATCATCCATTGGAGGAACACAAAATATCTTTTTGGGAAAAACAAAGCCGTTTCCCAATGCTATTTTCCGTGTGTGTATAGTATGGTTGTCTAACTTTAGCGGTTCTAAAGAAGAGTTTGGGTTAGCTTCGTGTTTGATAACTCAAGGGACGGTAAAGTGGGCTTTGAAGATCAAACCTGCGTCGTGGTTATCTTCAAGAAAGATTTTGGAGATAGAAGCAGGAGTTGCCAATCTAAAGGAACTTTCAAATGGTCACAAAGGGCTTGATATTTCTATGGTATTATGAAGTTTTATTTGATCATTAATTGGTAATAGAGAGAGAGAGAGAGAGAGAGAGAGAGAGAGAGAGGAAATTTTATACAATTTGGTATTTTATTTGGAATTATGGTGTTTGTTACTTTGGGTATTTGTTTTATGTTTTGGATGTTAATTTGGAATTATGTGGTTTTGATTATTGCTTCGGGTATCTTATATTGGTTTTTATATTTTTGATGTTTATCTTTATTTTGAATTAATTTGAATATATATATATTGGTTGTTTTAGTTATTATCTCACTCACTTATAAATTTTTGTCAAGGTCAATAAGATATCAAAAGATATTAGAGTGATTGGCAAAAATAGCACATTTTCACATTATAATTTAAAGTTTGAAATAATCAAAAATTAATACTTGTGACTGGTGTAATGAGGAATCAAATTTTATACTTGTGATTTTGAATTCAAAGTCTTTGGACCGAAAAATAAAATAAAAAAAATACAAAGTTTTCTTTGATAGGTGACGATCATGAAGACTCAAAGTTAACACAACCTTTATAAGATAAACCTTTTAGTAAATATGTACTGACAACTCAGTATTGACAAATATAACAATTGCTCCTACAACTTAGACGTAGAACAAAGATTTTGCCACAAACAAACATAATAATTGCTAATCAAAACACTCTCTAGATAGATTATTCTTCTTCTTCTTCTTCTTTTTGATCTTCTTCTTCTTAATATTCTTCAATTCTTCTTGATTTTCTTCTTGTCAATATTGAAGACGTACGGTAGCTATAAAGAATCTTTGATCCTCTTTGTTACACTAAATTTCGGAATCGGCAGATGTCTGGGTGACGGTGCAGCACCCATTGTGACTGAACCACCAAACAGTTCTTGCTTACGGGTTTTTGGCGGCACGTGGGTGGTCTTGATTATACTCGGAGATTTAAAGGGCTTCTCATTAACTGAATCCGGTTTAGATTTCTCCTTCGAGAGTTCAAAGGGAACTTCATATTGTTTATAGAAACGTTTAAAGGCAGAAACTTGAACCTTTTGATGAACTTGAAAGATGAAAATACCACAGAAGTAATGGAAACATATTCCGTTTCTTGTCTGAAACGGAACGGCAAAAACGTGCATGACTATGACATCTATCGACATCTTCAAGACAGATTTCTTCGGAGGACAGATTAGATGGGTGTGTTAAAACGAATGAGTTGTGTGAATAATGAATAAGGAGGGGGTTCAAGATTTTATATTTATAGTAATGATAAATCAGTTTTCGATTCCGAATAAGGAAATATCTGTACCGACAATGAGAAATAAAAAAGGAAACAAACATGTCTACTTTGTTCTGGACTTGGTTTTGTTTTTCTTTCATCTTTCCTTTTTACTACTAGTGTTTCTGCTTGAAAACTTTTTGCACTATATAAAAACTTAGGGTTAGTGAAACCATAACCGGACATTATAACCAAAGTTTAATCAAGGAGCGAGCCGTCTTCAAGGAGGATGCAACAACGAGATAAGAGTTACGTATTAATCATTTTGAGTTTTTGATGATCATATGGTAATCTTTATGCCATTTATAGTTCTAAAAAATGCCATAGCAAAACAAATATACTAAAATGGGGAAAAAAACAATTTGGACGGAAAACTTTATAAGAAGATCAATCATTAATATTTTAGGTAGATAAGAATTTATTTTAGCTTACAATTCTAGAGCAAAAAAAATTTTGATTATAAATTTCAAAAATTGAAACTATTTTAGCACATGATGTTAACGGTTAAATACTCATATTTGAAATAGAACAAGACGCATTTAGTAACATATATGGTACTAAACATCCATAATATTTACACTGAATTTGTAAATAGCTACTTTTATGATGATGTTAAAGTTTGTAATTCTTTTTATGAAAAGCTATATTTTCTTATTTGAACTACTTTCAGATGAAGATAGGTATACTGCATAACTGTAAATTTTTGGTAAATATTTAGATTTTTAGTTTCACAAAGACTCTAGTGATAAGTTTGGAAATCACAAAGAATGACCAATCTTGGTCAAAAGTTTGGGTTTAAACGGCACCACCGAAAATTAAATATTTGTTATGTGAAAGCCTAAGCCAGCAGTAACTGAGAAAAGTAATTTCTTTAGAATCTTGCCCTTGGGAAAGCTCTAACAAATTGGTAAAAACCTCTAGCTATCGAAACTTGATTATTATTATTTTTTTTTTTTTGTAATCTAAAATGTAAAAAAATATATTAAAACTATCAAAATTGGGAAGAGAATTTATCACAAATGTCGGTGCTCTGGAATAGCTAAGACCGTCTCTATTCAATATTTTTTGGGGAATAAAAGAAAATAAAAGAGGTTAAAGAGCACCTCCATTAAAGAATTGTAGAGGGTGTCTCACACATCCCAAAGTAAAAATAGAAAAGGACAAAAAAATAAAAATAAACCAGAAGACCCCATGTCTTGGAGAGAGCCGGATGGATTGTGTAATTTGTTTGCTAATAATCATATGATTTATAAATGAAAGTTTATACATGTGTTTATCGAATGAATATTTTTGTTAAACAAATAAATTGCATACATTTGTTACATAATCTTTTTTCTCTTATTATCATGATCAATAAATGTAAGTTTTGTTTCTTATGTTTTTACTTATTATTTATTATAAATTATGCGAGATATTACGTACATAGATGAATTGATTTTATGCTGCAAAAAAAAAAAAAAAAAGATGATTTGATTTTACAACAGTCAGTTCTAATCGATTTTTATAAATCCATGTATTTATTCTTAACATGTCTGATCACGACTAACTCTATGTATTATCTAGGGATCAAAATATGAATCTTCTTAATTATGTGGAATTAGATACAAAAGAATTCTTGAATATTATCGTGAAAATCTATAAATAAGAAATTTTGTCTTTAAAATGTTTGTTCATAATGCTGTTGATGGAAGCATCTCAAATTAGCAGAGCTATCGAACAGATTGACATTTTGACAAGGATCTTAAATGTGATTGGACAAATTTAGCATCTCAGTCATGCTCCTACTATCAAGGATCTGAGCCCCACGCATATAATCCAATTACACTTACAAGAGAGATACTTATATGTTGTTTTTTAATGCTATGTGCATAACTTGCGCGGATTAATGTAATCAGTTTAATTAATATTTGTCATCCATGTGGCATAAAAAAAGATAGGTACAAGTATAGACTAAGCAGCTTGTTTGTTTCTCTTCAATCATTCAATTACATCGATCTGCAAAGTCAACAATGGGGATGACTATGGTTGAGATCATATCTACTGGACTCTGTGGCGTGCTATTGATTTGGGTATGGAGAGGGTTCTTATGGATCTGGCTGAGGCCAAAGAAGCTGGAAAAACGCCTGAGAGAGCAAGGATACTCCGGGAACTCATACCGAGTTTTGGTGGGAGACTTGAGAGATAGTAGCAAAATGGACCAAGAAGCTCACGCAAAGCCTATCAGCCTTGACGCCAATATCTGTCCTCGGGTCATGCCATTCATCCACCACACCGTCCAAAAGTATGGTATGTAACGTTTATACTAACTTGTCCAACATTATTGTTTTTATTTTTGTGAGACTCCAAGCTACCATCTTAACATCGATCTAATGGTTTGATTTTTTTTTCTAAAAAATCGTTAATTAATTGGCAAAGGTAAGAATTGCTTCACATGGATGGGGCCATACCCGAACGTAGTAGTGATGGATCCTGAAATGCTACGGGAGATACTCACTAAACACGAAGCCTGGCCAAAGCCACTGTTTATACACCCTCTGGCGAAAGAGATCGCTCTTGGTCTTGTGAGACTCGAAGGTGAAAATTGGGCTAAAGATAGAAAGTTTTTGAATCCTGGTTTTGGCATGGAAAACTTGAAGGTATATATATATCCAGTGGCGGAGCCACATAGAGGGGTGGGTGGTCACCTGACCACCACAAAGATTTTAATAATAGTTAGTGTATAATGAGACAGAGTTGAGTCGGTAGTTCAAATGGTTGTAGTATAGGTATTTTGACCACCCCCACCTGAGTTCGACCCCTATTTCCACACTTTTAGTCATTTAATTTTTTCAATTGACCCACCTACATTTAATTCTTGGCTCCATACACATACATAGCTATTAATTTATTGGATCTAACTAGAATTAAAATGGATTTGGGTAGAACAACATGTTCCCGGTTATTCACTTGAGTTGCAAGGAGATGTTAAAGAAATGGGAGTCAATGGCATCACCAACGGGGTCTGCGGAATTTGACACATGGCCTTACTGCCGTGCATTGTCCTCTGAAATGTTGGCTCGAGCTGTTTTTGGTAACAACAGCTACAAAGATGGACTAGAGATCTTTGAACTTCAGAAGGTGGCCATTGATCTAGGCACGCAAGCTCTGCGATCCGTCTACATTCCTGGATCCATGTAAGATTTTTTCTTCTCTTAATTATTATATAGGAACGGCCATCGATAATATGAGAAGTACCATTTTGGTGTAGATACTTGCCAACAAAGTTCAACAGAAGGTTGAGAGGATGCAAAAGGGAGGTGCAACGAAGATTGAAAGATCATATTGAGAACAAGGAGAAAGATCTAGATGATGGAGGAGACGAGAGCAAGGACTTAATATCTTTCTTTTTGGTTTCCAACTCTAAGCTTGTCAAAGAGCAAAGACAAGTATATGGATTGACTGTAGATGAAATAATTGACCACTGTGAGCAATTCTATGACGGTGGTGAGAGCGCAGCCTCTTCTCTCTTCGTATGGACATTGGTTATGCTAAGCAAGCATCAGGACTGGCAAGACAAAGCTAGGGAAGAGATTCATGAGGTGTTTGGCGATAAGGAGCCAGACTTTGATGGGTTAAGTCGCCTAAAAATTGTAAGTTCATCACCTAGGTAGTGATACTAATTTAATGGTATGATCATTAACTATGAATGATTTGAGAACAAACTATATAGACGATTTTTTTAGTTCTATATTTATCATGGATCCACGACAAATGGTTCTTCCTATATAATCTTAGAGATGAATAGCTTTAGTTACGTAAGTCCATGGCGAACAAACTCTACTTGCATAGCACTGATAGTCTTCTATAACCATGCATGACTCTTATAATAGGCATGAATCACAATATCGGAAATTAGAATCATGTACATTTTGATGTAGCATTGATGATCTATTGGCCAATTCGTATGGACCAAAGAAATTAGACTAAATCATGCAGCAACTCAATATCCTGGATGTGAGTGTGAGATTCTGAGTGGACTTACTCTCTGTCAGTAGACTATGGTCAATTCACAACTCTCTCTTAATAATTTAGATATATGATTCTTGAAAAATACAGACATTTAATTAGGACAAAAATAAAATAAAATTATGAGGAACCAAAGCATATTTAAGTGATTGTTAATTCTATTTCCATTGGTTCTTCAGGTAACAATGATCATTAACGAAGTTCTGAGGCTGTATGCTCCGGCTTACTACACGATGAGGTCCACAATACAAGATATGAAACTGGATAATCTCACCTTACCTGCGGGTGTTTTAATTACAATACCTATTTTGTTGGTGCACCGCGACCCAGACTTGTGGGGAAACGATGCAGGCGATTTCAATCCCCAAAGGTTTTCAAATGGTGTGACAGCCGCAACAAATGGAAGGCTTTCCTTTTTGCCATTCATTACAGGACCTCGGACTTGCATGGGCAATCAACTTTCCCTGATACAAGGTAAGCTTCTAGTGGCTACGCTTCTTCAGCGGTTCAGCGTCCACCTCTCCCCTGCCTATATTCACACTCCTTTTCCAGTTAATACTTTAAGGCCGCAACATGGAGCTCGTATTCTCATCCGTACACTCTAGGGACCGGAAGGAACCAAAAAAAATAATTATTACAAAAGCTGTAATTTGTCCTCTATCTTATGTGTGTGTGTGTTTCTTAAAGCCGCGGCCTTGTACTCTTTTTTACCCTCTTTCTTCCCAGCTATGCAAACTCAAACCTTAGTGATTTTTTCTTTCACGTCAATAAAATGTATAAGGTTCTTACTACAATATTCCAATGCAAAAAATAACTATATATAAAGAAAAATAACCTCTTTTCTTGGATTGTCACCTCATTTTGCAGTAGTTTCAAAATGTTGAGAAATTTTGAGAAATGTTCCATATGCCATTTTAATTCACATATATTTTTCATACTTGATATCACTCGACGCAGTCGGAAAACCCTAGGAATAGCAAATGCTAATCGTAGTTAAAATTCAAGCTAGCAAGCGCTAAACTTGAAGGTTATTATCTGGAATCCACCAGAAAAGATAACTCTCAAAAGAAAGAAAAACTCTTAAAACTTGAATAGAATTAATTATGAGATGAATGAATATTACCATCACCTAGTGATCTTTTTATAATGAAATTAGGAAAATACTAAGTAATAAGGAAATTTAGAGAAAAGGAAAACACCGAAAAGAAAGGAAAACACCATAAAACCATAAAAGTTAAGCAAGAGAAATAAAACAGGAACATAGGAAAATAGCTCCTGCATCAGAAGAGGCAACAACGAGATAAGAGTTACAACGTATTAATCAGTTTGAATTTTTGATGATTATATGATAATCTTTATTCCATTTATAGTTCTCAAAAATGCCATAGCAAAAAAAATATGGTAAAAAGGGGAAAAAAAAATTTGGACCGAAAACTTTATAAGTAGCTAGATTAATCATTAATTTTTTTAGGTAGATAAGAATTTATTTGAGCTTACAAGACTAGAGCACCCAAGTTTTAATTAGAAATTTCAAAAATTGAAACTTTTTACCACATGATGTTACCGGTGAAATACTCATATTTGAAATCGAACAAGACGCATTTAGTAACATATATGATACTAAACATCCGTTCTACATTTTACATTGAATTTGTAAATAGCTATTTAATGATGATGTCAAAATTTGTTATTCTTATTATGAGAAGCGATATTTTCTTATTTGAACTGTTTTCCGAGGAAGATAGGTATATTGCATAACTGTAAATTGTTGGTATATATTTTGGATAAGTTTGGAGATCACAAAGAATGACCACTCTAGGTCAAAAGTTTGAATTTTTTCAAAAAACTGGTTATTGTTTCTTACATATACAAGTTAAAAAGGCATGATAATATTCGGTGGCCGATAATCACAAAAATGCACTTGTGCCATTATGTGTGTCATTAGAGTTTATAATGTCGCTATATCTATATAGTTTTGATTAATAATTTGTACTAACAAAAAAACTATGTAATATTTTTAACCCTTCGTACATGTGTTTTGGATAATTTATTTGGATTTTAGTTTAACAACATTTTCCAAGGATATAATGATAATTGTGTACAAGGTGGCGACATGTAGCTGAAAAAACCAATAGCTAAGTTTCTGAAGATAAATTTACAAATATATAAAATTTTGAAATACAAGATGATTCAAATATATATTTCATAATTTATATATTATTTTCAAAAATTAAGACCACAAACATGCGTGTAGCGCGGATAAAATCCTATTTTTAAATAAAAACAGTTAGTTATTTTCTTAACCATGTGTTTTCATGTGAGACAGATAGATGTAATATATAGTTATTGGCGATTAAGTTTAAAATGCAAATAATTCTGGCAATATTGTCGTTTGGTGTACTTTAATTATTAAGAGCATGAGGAACGTTCAGACTAGTTAATTATTAAAAACAACTCTTGATTATAATAAAAGGGAACAAATTTCTCAGTCAATTTATTAAAATTAAATTAATGCTCATGAAGCTTAATATAATATCAGAACCCATAATACATTGTTCTCGTAAATCTATCTGGTCCATAAAGTGGTGTGACACCTCCAAGTTTGACCCTAGCTCAGGAGAGGCTCGATTAGGATTTTGGTTAATCACGGTACGTACATGGTCCATATAGGATTTGTTACTATGCTGTGGGATTCAGTTCAATCAAGATAGCTAAACGATAACATTATCTTGAAGGAAAGTGAAAAATTATGTCGAGATTATTGGTTACACCAACCATTATTTCGAGAAGGCGTATGGAAAAAAATCTCACTTTTAAAATATGTGAAAAGCTTTGATAATATGTGAGAGAAATGAACCTTTCCACTAATTACCAATTAGTTATAAGTTGGATGCTCATGAACTTTACAACCAAACCAAAGAATTTGAATAATATACACAGATAGAGCCATACCGGCTCGTTCTTCGTTACGTTAGTCATTTCATTTCTGCTACTATAAAACTGAGACCTCTTTATATATATATATATATCATGAATTATTGCTGCATGCCTTATTAACGATTATATTTATATCTTTAAACATAACAACAACCGCATTTCAAAATTTAGTTACTTTTATAATTCAAATGCGTTGATCACATTGTTATACAATACATGAGTAGTTACAACTTGCATTACAACCAACAAATCATATGAAAAGATATCTTAATTCATATAAATTGCAAAGTCGGATTAATATTATGTATAATAGCGCTTATGGTAACTTAAGACCAACTCCAAGTCTCCAACCTTCTACCTTTCATACTTTATTCTAAAATGGAGTGACTCTAAAATGAAGATGATATTTTCTCCAACTTATGATTCCATTTTTCATTCCAAAAAGAATTTTATGTAATTATTAATTTTTAAAAACACCTTATATTTATCAAAAACTATATATTTTACCTACTTTATTTTTTCATAAAAATTTACTAAATTCAATTTTTTTTTAATTAAAAAATTTATTATTGAAAAAATCACATTACATAACAAAAATAAATACCAAAGCAAATGGAAAGTATAAAATAATATACTTTTATTACTTATATGTCACCATATATCTACCACAAATGATCAAGAAAAGAATTTCGAAGTTAAATTTTTTTATTAAATTTTTATGTAATTTTTGTTTTATTATCAGTATCATTGAAATTTTTATTACATAGGATTTAGTATTCCAAATTAAAGGTTTTGTTCATATTTTAACAAAATGTTCCACAATAAAGTTAGAAAAATAAATTGGTTAACTAAAAGATTAGCGGTAATATGTCACATCCTAAAGTTATCTTGATAATTAGCCATCTACAGGGAATAAACTTGGTACATGAATTGGCTACTTCCCTAACTGCTAGTAAGTTTATGATTTACTTTCTAATTAACTCAAAGACAAATCCATACAAGAAATATTACATAAATATGCAAGCTAAAAAACACAAACGAAAAAAATATTAAAACTTAAAAAACACAAAACATAAATGTAAGTTGGATAAAAACCACAAATTAAGAGACACAAACAAAAAAATACACCGCAATGACCATTTATAACGAAAAATTGTCGGCTAAAAGACATTAATTAAAAACACGTACGAAAAGACACATCCTTAAAAGAAACATAAAAAAAGTAAGCTAAAGCACACAAACAAAAATAAACCAACTAAAAGATGTAAATATCATAATTGAAAAGACACGTCTCAGTGAGAGTAGTTACAACGAAAAGATGCAAACCAAAAGACAAAATCTTAAAGATGCAAATGATAAAAAAAACACGAACGAGAATAAACATATACATAAATGGAAGTTATACAAAAACCCGCAAACTAAAATACACAAAAAATATACAAATAAAAAGACACATACAAAACAACACATCATTTCAAACATTTCTAGTTAAAATATATACATGAGCCCGAGTAGCCCTAAAAATAATTTTTGTGATAATTATTATTGACTTAAAACAAGTCTAACAAAACCAAACATAAAAAAGCACAAATGTTAAAAAAAAATAATAATAATAACTTATGAAATACACAAATAATAGACAGAAATAAGAAAATATGAATGCAAATATGAGTCACAGACAAAGAACCTAAATAAGAAGACACAAATGAAAAAATAAAAACTAAAATACATATGTGAATAGACATAAACGAAGAGATAGAAATGAAAAGATGTAAACTACAAGATACATATATATGAAATGTTATATATGGAAAAACTCAATCCTTCAATCATCCACGACAATACTAGCTAGAAATTTAACCCTTTGGCTCAGTGGTTAATAAAATGTCCATTAATACTTGTACTCTCGAAGATTTAAGGTATTAATTATTATAGGATTTATTAATAATTATCCATATTAATGTATGCAAAATTACAAAAAAATCTTCAGCTTTGTGCACGTAAAATTATTCGTCGTGATCTAACTTGTCAAGGATAAGTGTTTAGATTATAAAATTCAGTTAGAATTCTTCAGCTTTGTGCAAGTGGAGTTATTCGCCAAGATCTAACATGTTAAATATTAATGTATAAATTTATAAAAGTCGGTTAGAATTGACCATGGTAAAATTAATTTCATAATTTGTATAATTTGTAATTTATAATAAATTCGAACATAAAAAAGAAGACTGACCATGATTTGTAGCCTTGCGGCTTGTGCTACTATCGTCAGAAAATATGGTTTTGAGTTCACAATTTCATCTGTATATTTATTATTGTACCATGTAAAAAAAATATTATTCCGATACTTGCAGGGGCGGCCCAACCGTATATATATAATGACCAAGTGAAACTAAAACTTGTATTCCTTTAGGTTAATTTTAACTCATAAGTAATAGCAAGTAGTTTTTTATATATAAAATGTATCAACTACAACAAAGGTTTTTTTGAAATAGAACATGAGATAAAAAAAAATTGTAAACTGCAAAAAAAAATATATATATATATATTCATATGTATATACAAATTGATGTCTAAAAAAAAAATTGTGGTTGGGGCCCCTAATAATAAAATAATAAGACTTGTAGCGAATTTATTCTCCAACTATTCGGGTTACATATTTATTCATCAACTTTGAGTTGACTGTGTCAATTAGTGACACAAAAGTCAATTTTTTATTTTTAATAGTAAAATATTCTTTTTTGAATTAAAATAATAATATTTTAATCAAAATTAAATTTTTTTCTTAAGAAAATCGCACAAAAATAATTAAAACCCTAAAACTAAAAAAGAAAATCTATTCATAAAAAAACTAATGAGTTATAAGAAAAAGATATATTTTAATTATTATTTCCAAAATAAAACTAAATTGAAAATTCAATTTTTCTAAGAAAAATAAGAAATTTAATATAGCAAAATTCCTTATAAACGTGTTTGAAACATATAAATCATGGTCAAACCCAATAAATTTTTGATACATATGTATATATGATTTTAAAATTTTTTGTGACTGCTTTAGATTTTCTTACAAATCCTAAATTGGTGTTTGGAAAAAAATTCTTTTAAGAGAATTTGAATTTTCAAATTAATTTTATTTTGAAAACAATACTGAATTTTGTTTTTTTTATTATAACTCATTATTATTTTTATGAATTTTCTATTTTTTACGGTTTTTCTGAGTTTTTAAAGGGTTTTTTTTTTATTAATTTTGTGTGTTTTTTAAAAGAAAAAAAAACTTATTTTAATTAAATATTATGATTTTGATTAAAAAAAATTGTTTTATTATTAAAAATAAAAAGTTGACTTTTAGGTCTTTAATTGATACAGTCAACTTAAAGTTGAGGAATAAATGTGTAATCTAAATAGTTGGGAAATAAATTCGTTACATTGAAAAAGTTATGAATTAAATGACACTTTTCCCTTATAAAATGTTAGGTATTCATAGCTTGGACTTGAGGATAAGTTAGGTAAACAACTTTATAGATTGATTGATTGTCTAAACCACCACCATTTATTATAGTGATCGTGTTACGTGTACAATTACCATACGCAACTTGCAGCTAGATACCAAATGGTCAGCTGTCATACACACCAACCAAAATAAAAGGGAAGCAATAATTAGTAAGAGAAGTTTATATAATAAATCTAGGGAATTCGGCAAAAAAAAAATATGTAATTTGATAAATTTGCTAAAAAAATTCTGAACTTCGGAATGGTCGAATAAAACCTGAACTTTGCATTGACTTTTTCCGTAAAATCAAAACTTTGTATTGACTTGCCAAAATAGACCTCCGTTAAATTTTTCGGTTAAAAAGTTAGCATCGTTAACAGTAGCCGTTAGTCACAAACGACATCGTTTTGGCCTACTGGAATTCGGCAAAAAAAACCTGAACTTTGCCAAAAACTCCAAAAAATATGTGTTCACCACATATCGAACCCGGGTCGAGATAGTCAATAAGAGAGTCACTTGCCACTGTGCTATAGGACTTTACAATTGTTTTACAAACATAATTCATTATATACATTACTCAAATATATGTATCCAATATTACAAAACCCCCAAATCGAATTTAAATAATCTCAAAACCATACACCATTTGAAACCCATCACATTGTATATTTTACAAAACCCCCAAATCCATTTTAAATAATCTCGTAACCATACACCATTTGAAACCCATCACAGTATATATTTTACAAAACCCCCAAATCGATTTTAAATAATCTCGAAACCATACACCATTTGAAACTCATCACAATGTATATTTTACAAAACCCAAAATCGATTTTAAATAATCTTGAAACCATACACCATTTGAAACCTATCACAATGTATATAAAATCGATTTGAAGGTTTTGTAAAATTAGGATTCGTACCTTTAAGCAAATGTAAAACAAATGTAAAGTCTTATAGCACAGTGGCAAGTGACTCTCTTATTGAGTATCTTGACTCAGGTTCGATATTTGGTGAACACATATTTTTTGGGGTTATTAGAGATCAAAACGACGTCGTTTTGGGGGCTACTGATTAAAGCTTAATACGATCAAAAAAGTTCAGGTTTTATTTGGCAAGTTTGGCAAAGTTCAGACTTTTTTTGGCAAGTTTGGCAAAGTTTAGGTTTTTTTGGCCGAATTCCTGTAGGCCCAAAACGACGTCGTTTGTGACTAACGGCTACCGTTAACGGATGTTAACTTTTTAACCGAAAAATTTAACGGAAGTCTATTTTGGCAAGTCAATGCAAAGTTTGGATTTTACGGAAAAAGTCAATGCAAAATTCAGGTTTTATTCGGCCATTCGGAAGTTCAGGATTTTTTTGGCAAATTTGGCAAAGTACAGGTTTTTTTTTTGGCCGAATTCCCAATAAATATATATATTTAAAAATAATTATGAACAGAGTTTTTTTCTGTTTCTTTGTTATAGAGGTTAGTTTTTTATTTTGATGACCCACTTTTCTTAGAAATTTCTAACTCAAATCAAAATTCACAAAAGATGAAATCACCTATATGTTAGAGATTACTTATTTTCCTTTCTAGTGGAACATAAAGTTTAAATTTGGAGCATAACTTTTCACTATATCATCAGGGCATATCACCCGCAATTGAAAATTCACAAAAATGGAACTCACCTATATATTAGAAATTACTTACTTCCCTTTCTAGTGAAACACTACAGTTTTGGAGCATATATTTTAATTATATTATCGGAGCTGTTGCACCCACAATTGAAAGAACCATCAAATATAAGCAGTTTGATTTAACCTAAAAATCTAAGCAAACATTAATTCGTTCAGATTTGATTGGTTCACATATTGTCTTAGAATCAACTCTCGTTGCTAAAGACAACATGCTTATCTTCCACATATTTAGATTAACTCTCCTAATTATATTAACCTAAAATCAGAATCTAGATGATCAAACTAAATTAATCTATAAGAGAAAAAGTAGATAAATGAACAATTCGCAATTGACACTCTCGAATCTCGAGGTTTAAAGTGTCACTGATCACCATTTTTGAAGTTTTTTATGTAATTTTTCCTATTTCGAATCGGAAAAAAACCCGTAAAAAAGTGCACACGGCTGAAACATAAACACACAAACACACAAGATAAACACAAAACACAGATTTTTGTGTTAATTATTTGTTTGGATCCTTACGGTCCCTAGCTAGAGTTTACGGATGATTAAACGAGCTCCATGTTGCGGCCTTGTAGTAGTAATTGCAAAAGGAGTGTGAATGTAGGCAGGGGAGAGGTGGAGGCTGAACCGCTCAAGAAGTATAGCCACTAGGAGCTTCCCTTGTAGCAGCTATGTAGCATAATCACCGATATATGTACAAACTATTCTTAATTATCGTGTAAGTAAGATGTTACCGCTGCGTGAATGAAATCTAACCTTAAAAATCTCTTGTTGAAAAAGGGTGGGATCTCGTAACATTTAAAGAAGTCAAACGTCTCACCGATAATGACGCTCGTCTTACTATATTCAAGTTAAATTATTAAATTGGGCCTTCAGTAAACAGAGACAAAAAAAAAAAAAGGCAGAGAAAGGAGAGAGAAAGAAGAGAGAGAGAGAGAGTTTGAATTTTGAATCGTGGTTTGCCTCTCCGGTCACCGGCGCTCCTCGCCGGTGCCGTGAGAGGGCTTCTTCCCTTTCTCTTCCTTTAGATCTTAGTGGAATAAAGTTCTCCGATGCAGTGTGGCGTGGTGTTCTCGGGTCAGATCAGCGAGGCAAAGTGGTGGTGGAAAGCTCCGTGCGGCCGCGATGTTGAAGACGGAGGCGGCTGTCTGGTGATGCGTACGATGACCCGAAACTGGAGAAGAAGGCTCTGTAGCTGAGGGGTTTTGGCTCTCCGATCCGGTGGTTCTCAGCGGCGGCCGACCTGATTGTTTCTCCTCCGCGCCGCCTGGTTGGCGAGTTCCCCGACGGCCTGGCGCTCCTCCACCGTTGGCTCTCGGCGGGAAGTGTCTGCTCCGGCTCTCCGTCTTGGGGTCGGTGGTGGTGACAGCTCCGGTCAGCTTGGTAGGCGGTTCTCCCTTGTGGATTGACCGGTTAGCGGATTGACCGGGTTAGTGTTTGCTAAGCCAGGCCGGTTTAGGGGGTTAGTCTTAATCGGGTTCCGGTTTTGAGGGTTAGTCTCAGCCGGTTTCTGGTTGAGTTTCATTCGGATGTTTTGTCCGTTTTAGGCATAGGACCGGAACAAAGAAAGCCGGTTAATCTAATCCTATCGGGAATTGCGCCTCTCGCGTAGAAACTATTAGGACAAGTTTTTCACTCTGATCCTCAAGGACTAATAGTTTGGTTTTGAATAGAACTTCCTGATAGGACTTGATCATATCCCGGTTAGTAAGTGTTTTCGTGTCATTGGGTAGATTTATGTGGTTTAAGAGATGATTTCATACCGGGTTGTGGTGCGTTTCATCTCGTAGTGGTTGAAAAATACATGACTATACGTCGGGTAGCGTTGGATCCGCTAGTGTTTCAGGGTTTTACTTGACTGAGTCATTGTATTTGGGTGAAACCTATTGAGGTTGAAATTTGGGTAGAATCTATTGAGTCATTGTACTTGGGTGGAATCTATTTTAATTTCGATTTGGTTAATGAAAATTTTTGTTGAGCCAAAAAAAAAAAAAAAAAAATTGGGCCTTCAGTAAGCAATATCCATGTGCATGCGTATGCGTATGCGTAGTTACTAATTATGTTTTATTTTGTAAAATAATCGATTATGAAATTATTTAAACTGTGATTGGGTGGTTCGTTTCATTCCATTTGGAACTATAGTATAAAACAGTAAGGCATACATCATTAATTCAGGGAGATTCGAGATATCGTATATATATATATATATATA
>OVAF01001759.1:0-19525 GCA_900406245.1 Odontarrhena argentea | reverse complement strand
GGTCCTATTCGTTTGAGTGAGCATGAAAATGTGTCAAATGCATCTTTTATTGATATATATGACCCTAGGTATTGGGAAAATCTTGACAATAAAATGAGAGACACATTAGTTGAATGTGGACCAAAAGGAGAAATGAATTTGGACTTTCCTCTTGATAAATACTATAGGCATTTTTCATATGAATATTATTCTAGAAAAATGAGTAATGGTGAAACTTGCGATAGAAAGTGGTTAGTTTATTCAAAACATGTGGATAAAGCTTTTTGTTTTTGTTGCAAATTGTTTAAATCTTGTGGGAACTTAAGTTTGCTAGCAAATGATGGATTAAGTGATTGGAAGCATCTTAGCGAGAGAATTAAAAAACATGAGAGAAGTAGAGAGCATATGGCTAATATGAATACTTGGAATGAGTTGCAAACTAGATTGGAGAAAAATCAAACTATTGACTAAGAATTGGAAAAAGAAATTGCAAAAGAGAAAGAACGTTGGAGACTAGTTTTAACTAGAATTATTGCTATTGTGAAATGTCTTGCTAAACAAAATTTAGCTTTCCGTGGGACAAATGAGAAGCTTTACCAAGATAGTAATGGTAATTTCTTAGGGATGATTGAATCTATTGCTGAATTTGATTTGATAATGCAAGATCATATTAGGCGTATTCATAGTCATGAAATACATCATCATTACCTTGGTCATAGAATTCAAAATGAGCTGATTTCTCTTTTGGCTCATAAGGTTCAAGATTCTATAGAGAAAGTTATTAAAGATGCCAAATATTTCTCAATCATTCTTGATTGTACACCGGATGTGAGTCATCAAGAGCAAATGACTATAATACTACGATGTGTAAGGATGATTGATAAAAAAATCAAAGTAGAAGAGTACTTTTTAGAGTTTGTAGTTGTAGAGGATACATCGGGATTGGGTCTTTTTGTTAAAATAATAGATGTGCTAAAATCTCTAGGACTTGATATGATGTTGCTAATGTGAGAGGTCAAGGGTATGACAATGGTTCTAATATGAAAGGAAAGCATCAAGGGGTTCAAATAAGATTGCTTGACATTAATTCCAAAGCATTATATATGCCATGTGCTTTGTCATAGTCTTAATCTTGTGGTTAGTGACATGGCTCATTCTTGTTTGAAAGCTATTTCTTTTTTTGGAGCTTTGCAACGTATATTTGTTTTATTTTCAAGTTCCACAAAAAGATGGAAAATTTTGCTTGATCATGTTCCCTTGTTGACTGTTAAATCTGTTTCTAATACTCGTTGGGAGAGTCGAATCAAAAGTGTCAAAGCTATTAGATATCAAGCTCCTCAAATACAATTAGCTTTAATTGATTTATATGAATCTTGTGATGATGCTATAACAAAAAGTGAAGCTGAAAGCTTAGTTTGTTCACTTGAGAATTTTGAGTTCCTACTTGGCAAGACTATTTGGTATGAGATTTTGTTTGTTATGAATACAATGAGTATGAATTTACAATCCAAGTCCATGTGCATTGATACTGCTATAAAACAGTTAGAAGGTATCATGTCATATTTTGCAAAGTATAGAAATGAAGGGTATGATTCGTGTTTGAAAGTGGCTCAAGGTCTTGCTCATGATATGAATATTGATCCTATATTTCCAAGTAAACGTCGTGTCTTTAGAAAAATACAATTTGATGAGAATGATCTCGATGAACAATGATTATCGGTTGAAGATGATTTTAGAGTTAATTATTTTCTTGTTGTTGTGGATATGGCTATCTCTTCGGTAAAGAATAGATTTGAACAGATGACTACTTTTAAGGGAGTCTTTGGATTTTTGTTTGAGTCACTGAGGTTAAAGTCACTTAATGAAAACAAATTAAAAGAGCATTGCATCAGTTTCCACAAAACCTTTTCTCATGAAAGTGTCTCTGATATTGATTTAGATGATTTTTTTTCTGAACTGAAAGTTTTGCAAATGAATTTACCGAAGCAAATGAATTTACCGAACATGCCAATGACACCTATTGAAGTGTTAGAACTTGTTGAAAATGTAGATTGTTATCCAAATGTGTCAATTGCTTATCGTCTTCTACTAACTACACCTGTGACAGTAGCTTCGGCCGAGAGAAGCTTCTCAAAATTGGAATTATTGCAAAATTACATGAGATCCTCTATGTCACAAGAGAGGTTGAACGGTTTAGCTATTCTATGTATTGAAAAGATTTGGTTAGATAACATTGATTTTGAAACGGTTATTCATGATTTTGCATCGAGTAAAGCTCGTAAAAATCGATTCATGTGATCAAATATTTTTTATATTTTTGTTCTTAACAGATCCAACTGAAGAGGAATGTATTCCAAATGGAACAAGGTTGAAGAATTTCAGAAGCTCAATATTTTAAGTTAGCATAAATCAACATTATCCCCAATAACTAGTTGTTTTGTTTGTGGAGGAGTACAATGGTTGTGGATTAGTTCTGTGAGTAATTTTTAGGGGATTGTGAATCTATTCTGGTTATCTGACATTGTTCTGTTTAAACTTTTTTCACAAAATTTTTGTATTGGATTTTATTATAATATATAAAAGGCCCTTTTTTGTATTATTTATGTGTCGCCCTAAGGCTTCTCAAATGTTTAGGCCGGGGCTGCTTATGAGTTATGGTGATATCATGTAAATTATAGTTGTGTGCATAGAAATAATCTTAGATATACCATGAATTAAAGTTACATATAAGAGTAAAAATTATGTGTTTGTGATGTCGGCATAGTTATATGATAAAATTTGTTGCAAATTTATAGCAACTCTAACTCTACTACAAGTGGAAGCCCCTTTAGTACAGTGGTTGATCAAATGTTCATTAATGCTTATACACACCAGGAGGTCTAGGGTTCGAATCCTAACTGATGCGATTTACTATGCAGATTATTGGAGGTGGGCTTACTGGAGCTCTTCAGCGCTGCACAAGTAGAACCTTTCGTCGTGATCAGCCGCATCTGACGACGTTAAGGCATGGAGGCATGAATCTATAATGATAGGTTAAAGTTGCTCGTTGTATCTCATAATTTGTAGTAAAATAATAAATCAGACGACTAAAAAAAAACTCTACTACAAAATATAAGCTATAGCGACAAAAAAATTGTACCTATTTATGGTGAAATATAACTATAACAAAGAGAGGAAATTGTAAGAATTTCCAAAAATTCAAAAATAATATAATAAATTGTTGGTCAGCAATAAGAATTCCAAAAACGGAATAGGTATCAACTTATTTTCATCGATATCATCGAGAGTTCATAAAAGATTTTTTGTTTATTAAATTTTTTCATATATTTTTATTTAGTCTAATAAAATTATGAGAAGAAGTGCTAGGTTGAGAACTAAAAGTTTCATTACGTTAATCTTCATAGAAAAAAGTTTCAAATCCCACTTTAAAAATTTCAGAGGGGAAAAAAAGAACTTCCGAACTAAATTTCCTCTCTTGGTGTACAAGAATTCGTTGACCAATTATCTGAATGAAAATGAGTATTGTAATAGATTGAAGCTCTCTACTCCTACGACTTAGCCCACATTTCCGAAAACCATGGAAAACGCAAGCCCCTTGGTTTGATTTATATATAAATAATTTATTTGATGATCATTGGTTTTCTCCTAAAATCCTGGAAGTGATTGGAATTTGATAGAGGTTTTGTCCTAACATTTTTTAATATCAACATCCAAAAAAGTATGTGATGACGTTATCTATGAACACGCCCGGCCATGTGGATGCCCAACCCTATTTTCCATTAAATACTTTGTCTCTTTCTCCATTTTTTTAACATGTTATAATGCATTTGGACATTTTTGCATGGCATCTTCACCTATCTCTCCTCCATTTGTCTTTCCTTTTTCAGTTCATTGTATCCTCCGCAAGAATTTGCTAACTTTTTTTTTTTTTCATTTTACACATTCATGGCTTGTTTTTAGTTCAACGTTTTTTTCTCTTACATTATTTGGAGTTTTCCAGCTTATTCGCCTTTGATAGAATCCGGGAGAAAGAAAAATTGATAAACAATAGAAAGAGTTAACGTTGGATTTTGTACCAGATAAACCTCCATACAAATTTATATTATATACCCTTTCAAAAAAAAAAAAAAAAATTTATATTATATATCATTGTACAAATATAGCTAGAAACCTAGCTCCCTTGTATTCATTTGTATCATAAAACGACAAAAATGTATTCGCATGTCTATGTTTTGTATGCATCTGTTTATTTACTCTCAACCTAGTACTCACATATAGATCTTAATGTTAATTATATATATTAAAACAGAAAAAATCATATCGTATACAATATTAATATATAATTACAATCTAATTCAAATAAATTATTTTGAATGTATATATGAATCTAGTTTTTAGATTAAAAAAAAATATATATATATATACATGTATATTAAAAATATAAAGAAATCAATCATATTACGAATAATGCTTTTTAAAGTTTAACTCAAATATTTTTAATATATAGAACTTAATATATAGTATATTATATTTTAAAAAGATTTATTTGAATTAGATATATATTTCAGTTAAGCTTTAAGAATACATATTAAAAGTGTACAAGTGAATTTATTTTTTTTTGCTTTTTTAATAATTTTTTTCGTTTTAAATAATATATTTATTATTATAAATAAATATATAAGAATTTTAAAATATATCCAATACAAATCTGACATGTGTCAGATAAAAAAAAATAAATAAAAGATTTCATTTGGACAAATGACGACATGCAACGACTATTGTACATTGAAGGTTTAATGTGTTAGTTGTTAAAGATTGGAGGTTCAAAATGTACATTTTCGACCGTGAAAATTTAGAATGTAGCTAGTCGCAATTTTCAAGATTTTTTATGAAATTTCTCATATGTTTATTGTAGATACATAAATATATAATTCAAATGTAATTCAAATGTTAGTTATTTAGTCTTAGTACCCAACCATAATTAATAATTATTCGACTATTATCTTTATAAATTTATGAAAAAATTGCTACCAAAACGGATAGTAGCAATTAAATACCCTAACCATAATAATTCAGGTAATTTAGGACATGACCTTAACTGCTCAAGCTTACGAGAAATCTTGAATAAACTTCACGATGATGTGTAAGTAATAATCTCATAATTAATTGGACGGTTTTGATGTGGCAATAATGTTGGTTGATATCGAGAGTTTGGTCCAAATGATATTTGAAAACATCTTAATAATCCGTATGGGGATAGGAAACACCATTAATAGTTTGGAGCACATAACTGGATTCATTGGACAGACATCACAACTGAAGGAATCATCATACCTATAAAAATTGAGGGTAAAGGAAAGATTCGTCCTTGGGTACACCTTGGTTTTGTTATTTTCTATATAAGGTTGAAAATTTTGAATGTTATCGATTTCGTATCTCACTCCGTAAAATAGCCTACCAAGAAAATATAAGATCTGTTCATATTTAAATAAACAAGATATGCCAAAATCTGTTTCTATGGCATCTTTCTCATTTTTAAATATATATAAAAAATGAGTAATTAGACACAAGTGATCTTGATTTAGTGGTTAATGGTAAATTCACAAAAAGACTAGTTAACACTAATATATCCGAAATCGAATCTTGTTCTCTATACTTTGCAATATGCAGAATTTGATTATAGAGTGTACCAATTGTGGCTCAATCGATTTTTAAGGTGTGATCGGAAAAAATAAAAATAAATAAGAGGCCTAACTCGAGATTAGGCTAGACATTATGTCATTCAATGCCGGCTGTTTAAGGGAAAAGTAAACCACCGAACTAACCAATAAACGTTGACATTATTAGTACGTATAAGACTTTATGATAGAAAAATAAGTAAAATGAATGGGTCAAAGTGATTCCTTGAGATATAATTAATATAATTAGGAGTTGGTTAAATTATGGAGCTACATAATGTAGGCCGTTTAGAAAACGCGGCGATTCGACCGAACTCTGTTACCACAATGTCTCCGCCACGCGATCTCACTTATTCAAATTCACATGTCTCCTAATGTTTCGGCAGTCCATTATTTTAACGGAGTAATTTTTAATATGCCGATTCAAAGGATTTTATTTAGTAAATAATTAATTTTTTATTGACATATAAACTTATCATTATATATTATGATTTTGTATTATTTTAACGTAATTCACTAGATTAATTATTACTTCAGCTATTTTAAAAAGGTTTCACAATAAATATCATTTCGAAGGATTTTACTCATTTTACAAAAAATATCGTTTTATATTTTTAATACTGTTTTTAACATTAGTTTTTTTATTTTATTTTGGTGTTTAATGAAGAATATGAACAGTCAACTAATTTTTTAAGAGTATAATAGAAATTGTAATATTTTTTTTAATTTGAGCAACAGAATGAATAGGTATTGAAAAAGAAATTGAGCAACATCTTTAAGAAGAAATTGGAACAACATAATTAGGATAATAATATGATTACTATCCAAAATAGATCAAATACGTTTTTGTTATATGCTAATAACAATTGTTTTTAACATACAATTTATCAGTTTAAAATATGTTTTTTTTTTTTGTCACGGTCTGAATGATGTTTTAAAACTTTATTTTTTGTCGTTTTATTTTAGTCGTGTTTTAAAACTTATTTAAGTTTACTACACGTTGAACTAGTTTGGTAACATCATTTATTTTGAATTTTGGAAATTAATATCTAGAAAATACACTACACGACACAAAAGAAAAAAAAGAAAAAAAAGTCCCTCCCCTTGATATGATCGCTCTCGTCCGACCAAACCCCAGCTTCCTTTCTCTCTTAAATACCTCTCCTTTCTTCCAAAACCGTACTGTACTTTCCTCTATTCAATAGAAAAACAAAACGTTTTCTTGATCAATCTTTAGTAAAATGCGTATGAGCTGTAATGGATGTCGAGTTCTTCGAAAAGGGTGCAGTGAAAACTGTAGCATAAGGCCTTGTCTTCAGTGGATCAAGTCCGCCGAATCTCAAGCCAACACCACCGTCTTCCTCGCCAAGTTCTACGGCCGTGCTGGCCTCATGAACCTCCTAAACGCCGGTCCCGACCACCTCCGTCCTGGTAACTAAACTAATTTCACATGCATCCCCTCCGGAGGATCAAATACTAATTGGTTTTTTTTTTTTTTTTTTGCTCAGCGATCTTTAGGTCCTTGTTGTATGAAGCATGCGGGAGGATCGTGAACCCCATTTATGGATCCGTCGGGTTATTATGGTCCGGGAATTGGCATCTTTGTCAAGCAGCCGTCGAGGCCGTCATGAGAGGCTCTCCGGTCACTCCCATCGCCTGCGACGCGGCGGTTAATGCTCAATCTCCTCCTTTCAGTAACAACAAGATCTGCGACATAAGGCACGTGTCCAAGAGAGGTGCATGCAATAAGATAGAGGGCGAGTGGTCACTGAGTCACGAGTCGACGTCGGTGGTGAAGGATGAAGGATCGTCGGAAGAGACCACCACGGAGGAGGAGGAGCCGGCTTGGATCGGCCTTGAGCTGACTTTGGGGTTGGCACGTGGGACTCACGTGGTGCCGGTCAAGAAGAGGAAGTTGGAGAGATGTGGCACGTGCGAGGATGAGGAGGACACATGTAAGATTGAGCTTGGACTCGTGTGAGTCATTCGTGTTTTTTTTTTGTTCTTGCCTCGTGTGATACTAAGTTTTGGTGTCGATGAGTGTTACTTTTAGATGTACAAATAGAGATTAACGTTAATCTCTCTCTCTATCTCTCTTTGAGTTTCTTTTTGTTTTTCGTAAATGTGTAATGATAAAGAGGTCTTCACTTTACCAAATTGGTTCAAAGCTTCCAAATAAACCCCATATAACTAAGCCTCATGTTTTTTTTAATAGGGGTGGGGATATTAAAATTTGAAATTTAATTTGATCATTCAACAAACAAAGATTTTTTTTCGAAAATATGATTTCAATTTGAAAGAAATGAAGATGAAACAATGGATCTAGTTCTATCCATAGAAGCTTCCTCTAAATGGCGAAATATCCATTAGATTCCGTATCGTCGTTCAATACATTATATACATAATGTTTATGGTTTGGTTTGTTTACCAGCAAAGGCCTAACGACCCTGTTTAAACCCTTAATTGTTTTAGATTTTGGTGGTATCGTGTGAATGAGGTAATGGACTAATAAAATTAGTTAAGAGAAGAATATGAATATTTTAAGTAAATTGGGTCGAAATGTATACTCAGCAGCAAACAGAGCCCAACTCCTTTTGTTTCGGGTCACCTGGTCCATCTCCTCTGGACTTAAATTCCGTAATTTGTGTCTTCCTCGGATAAGCCCCTGAAGTTTGTATGTATTTGAACCCAGTTTAGTCGGACTCAAAAAATGTCCTTCTGTATTTGTCTTTTTCTGATTAAAAATTATATGCCATTGTTAGTAACACTTCTAACACACACAGACAACTGCATTTTTTTTAATCTAAATGCAACACACATGCATATTTCTGGATTCAGAGATTAATCAATCAACACTTCTTAAAATCTCCATTGATTGATTTATGTGTGTTTCCTTTTCAAATGATGATAAAATTAACACTTAATCAGCTCATGGTTTTCTATATTAATTGAACATAAAATACTAAATGTGAATGATATTGGTTTACTTTTTTATTGTATTTGAATTTCATCTTTTCCACGCTATTCTTTTCGTGGTATCACCTAGCCACTTATACGTACAAGTCTCAAGCATTAAGCTAGCATTGATACATATGTAATGTATTACAACATAGTTTGGACCCAAAAAAAAATATAAGACAATTTAGTATATATTGTTTGTTATTATTTAAGATTGAAATATCATTCAGGTTATCTTTAATTTTCCCAACAAAACAAAAAACTTGTGTCTTTTATAGAACACTACTTACGAATATTTATTTTGAACATAAAGGTAAAAACTTATTAATTGTGCACGTGTGCTAAAAATAAAAAACTAATCCATTGTATATGCAAACGATGTGTATATTGACGAGTACACTCAATTAATCCAAAACAAGTAACTCGCAGCATACTAGTTGTTGCTGTCTAGTATTGGATCGATCCACAAGGAGTTGAGGAACTAACACATTAAAAGTCCAATTAAGCTAAGGAATCGAAGGGTTGTGGTGGTTTCTATAATCTAAGAACTACTAATTGAAATGACAATGCAATAATATGGAATACTAAGTAAGAAAATAAACAAATGAAAATGACTAACTAAGAAAATCAAATATAGAAAGTATTGAGCTTAGAGTTTAGCAATGTGATTAAGGGGAGTATGATTGCTTATCAAAGGTAAGATTATCAAGACATTGTCCTAGAACATGAGACATTAATGTCGCATCTATCTTAATCACTTAATTCACTAAACTTTCGCATGTGAAACAACTAATCAAGAAGTATTAAAGATTAAGCTCCCTAAGTTCACTAATCACTCTAACATCATAAGTCCATATAGGGAATAATAGCTAAGCAAAACTAGCTCGATCATTTCATTGAAAGGGAACACCTTTCGGGTGAATGAAATAACTAAGGATCTATATTTGGGTGAGCCATCTGAATCTAGGAATAAGAACAAGCCAACTTAAGGAATCATAACCAAAGCCAAATCTACCCTCAATCCATCATCAAACTCCCCTCATCTATTAAACTCAAAGATCAATTATGAGACTACTCACTCATATCTAAAGCAACAACACAAATGAAATCTACACTAAGCATAATGAAAAGAGATTAGAGAAAGGATCAAGAAAAGGATTCAATAATCATAAAATTTTAAATCTCATAAACATAAACAAAGTAATCTCACAAAGAGAATTGTTTAAACTTTAGACAAATGAGAGTTGCATTGGGTTGTCAAAATTTAACTTAACTTAGGGAAAATAAATTTCATCAAAGGACCTAAGGTATTTATAGAATCAAAGAATGGTGCAATCTGGTTTAACACATAACCAACAATTCAGCTGAAATTGAGAGAAATTGGATTTGGTTTCGCTAAACAAGATTGCTTGATTTGGTGATGGATCTCACTTTACCGGGGTATCACCCCGGTAGATCCTCCTGTAAAACTCATGTTTTCAAATGGTCTAGTAAAGAGGTTTCTGCTCTTGCTTCTTTTGCAAGCTGTGCGGACACACCTTCAGTTTTTTTGCTCTAACTCCTCAACCACGTCTCAGAATAAGTCGAGACCACCTCCATTGGAAAGCTAACTCAATTTCTCATCTTCTTGAAAATATTCAGCTCAATTGAGTAAGGTTAAGGCTTTCATACAATCTGATATCTAAGATCTGTTGGAGGGAGCCTTCATAGCCAAATCTTCATCTTGCCTCTAAATCTTGAATCTTCACTCCCGAACCTTCAAACTTGATTCCTAGGGCCTTGTTCATGTTATTAAGAGTATCCTTAAGTGCATTTCCTCAAATATATAGATGCAAAATGCAACTATACAAGACAAAAATGCTAAAATGAGATAATATGGCCAAATGATTGACAAACTATATATGATGAAATGCAACATTATTGGGACCAAATGACAATAAAAGAAGACCTGAAATGTGCATAAAACTCAACATATATATCATGCAACACAATGTGTTACAATGGCGAACCTAATGATACGAATTAGGATGCTTTTAAAATATCGGAACCGAATCTCCGAACCGGAATTAACTAAAATTATTCAAACCAAAATTGAACCGATTTTCTTATAATATCTATTGGATCATTTACTCCTAGCTAGAACCGAAGAATTAAAATCGAGCTGGTACCGAATCGAAAACAAAGGACATCCGATCATATAGTTTGGTTTAAGGTTGGATATATCCAAATAGTTCTGATCAAATTTAATTTTTTTCTTTGATATTATTTGTTTACTCGGTTAGTTTGGATATTTTCAGATAATTCGAATAAAAACTAACCAATTTAAGTATATTATTTTTTATAAGTGTATTATTCATATTTACCTTATCTAAGTTTTTTGGATAAAACCGGAACTGATCTGAATCAAATCTAATGGTACTGAACCAAAAATCGTTTGGTATCTATATATATGTCCATAACTCAAAAGTCAAAAATACCGAACCATACCACAAGCTTATACTTATTTTTTGTTTCTCTAATAATTAAACCACAAAAGTACATACTTATATTTATAAAATTACATATAAAATAACATTGATATACAATCAATAAAATTACACCATTAATTATACTAGAAAGCAAAACATAAGCCTCACGGCTGTGAGGATATAAATTATAGAAAAAACAAAAAAAAACCTCGACAAAAGAAACAGCAAAAAAAAAAAAGACTCTTCGCTATACTCATGCCAAAAATCGTTTAAACTACAAATATCTAATGTCACTCAAAACTCAGCACTCCCTCATGAAGCATAACTAGATGAGTCCCCTTTCATGAATCCAGTGGCTTCAAAATTAACTGAACTCCATACTTAGGTTTAATAGTAAGCACAACTATAGGAGCATGTCTATAATTGTCCGATAGAGTGAAACTGAATTTGGAAACAAGCATTGCCAATATTATCTTTGCCTCCATCATGGCAAAAGACTGGCCAATGCAGTTCCTAGGACCAGCTGCAAAAGGCATGAAATGGCGACTAGACGCAAAACTTCTATTAGTAAAGCGTTCAGGGTTGAATTCATTCGCATCTTCGCCCCATAATTCTTTGCTATGATGGATCGCGAGCACCGGAATCCATATGGATAAACCTTTGGGGATGATTAGATCGCCTAGCTTTATATCTTCAAATGCCATTCTTGGTAGAAGAGTAGCTGGAGGGTAAAGTCTTAATGACTCGTTTATCACTTTGTTTAACTGTTGAAATATGGACAAAACACAAAAAGTAAGATAAGTTAGTTGAATATTCTATTATAGTAGAACCTTATTGTAAAGAATCATATCTAGCAATCTTGTGAAGTGCCTTCTGACTCTTTCTCAAAGATCTTTTGTTTTTAAGAATTGCCTTTAATCTTTCAAGCTGTCAAATCGGATCATTTGTTAATGAATGATTTTTCATTTTATTTTTAGGCAGTATTATATGCAACGCATGTTGTAGTGATAATCTTCTCAACACAAGTGGAATATTTTATTTTTTTTCATTAATTATTTAATATGCCTTAGTTAGATTTAAAGGTGGAAAGCCAATTCATCATGGATCTTTTTCATGTTGAACCAGTAGTGCTGTAGATGTTTATCTTATTCGTATATGCTAGTTGAAACTAATAGATATCTAAATTTGATTCTAAGTCAAACATGAAATCAGTGATCGGGCTTCGAAATATTTTTTATTTAATCAACTACCATCTTAACATATTTATGTTTATTTTGGTTTAAAAAAGAATATGTACTCATTTACGAGAAAACACATCAATTTTTTTTTTAAAAATGGGTATATCATATTAAAGTTGACCAGATATGTACTAATTGAGATTGAGTTACGGAAGAAGCACTATGACTTAGTGGCATTGCCTCTAGTGTGTTGAATGAAGTTAGTACCCCACCCGCACCCATAAGAATGGCGTTACAAACAAAATCATTTGAAGTTAGTTCTAATTTTATCATATTTCTCGATCAAAGTCAAAACTTAATAAGACATATATGTATTTACAAAAAAAAAAAAAAAAAAGGAAAACATATGTATAGACTATAGTGATGCATAAGACATTAACTCTCATATATAATTCCATGGATTAATGTCTTTCAATTTAATGTTAATAATAATTTTTTTTTTTCCTTAAAAAGATTTAACGTGAAACACGAAAGAACTTTCGCAATCTTTTGGCATTTATTGACATTTTTTTTTTTTTTGTTTAGTTAAACACAAAAAACACAAAATCATAAAGCAAAAAGTAACATAGATAGTGGGAGTGAAAAGAACGTACGGAGGTAAGAGTGGAGAGTTGTTCAAGGGAAGGGACACCGTCAAGGCCACAAAGTTGACGAATCTCAAGGCGGACCTTATCTTGCCATGTGGGATTATGAGCAAGGAGCATTAAGGTCCATGTGAGGAGAAGAGAGGTTGTCTCATGACCCGTGAAGAAGAATGTCTTGCACTCATCCATTATCGTCTGAACATCTAGTTTGTTGTCTTCCATTTGGTTCAAGAGAAGCCCCAAGAGATCGTCTCCATAGGAGCTACTCCGACCGATCTCTACGCTGTTTCTACGACTGTCTATAATCTCTAGTAGAAGACGTTCTACTTCTGTTTTCAGAGACTTTATCTCTCTATTGTATTTGCTCGGCAGAAACCTACATATTGAGTAAAAGATTACTAGATGAATGCAACGTTTCAACGTATCTCGTCCTTCATCTAAACTATTCTCTTCTTCTGTTTTTAATATAATGTAAGTTGACATTATAAACCTAGCTACTTTATTTAATTGACCCAACAGAATCTTAAACCATATCAAAAATACAACAGTACTACTACTTTGTACATTTATTTTAAAAAATATATTTATTCCGATCACCCGCAAATGATGACAATATCTCTTTGGTTAATTAGTCTGTAAATTTGTAGAATGATTGCAACTCTTAAAACAGTATAGCAGATTATCAAGTCATACATATAGCTAAATAGTATACTCTAAAGAAAGATTTTGTGGATTGTGCTAGTGGTTTGTACTAATGTCATCATTGTGTCACTGCCTTAGACAAACGTGGCTAATGTTGAGCATTGTGTTAAATTGTTGAAAAAGAAAATAAGAGGAAACTCACCGGCTGCCGGGGATACAGAGGTGACGAGTGGCCTGAGCGCAGAGTCGCTGTAGGACAGTGAGTAGACTGAACAGCTCTTTTCCTTTGTCGTAGCTACTTCCGAACTCCGTTCTCGATATTATATCCGCCGTGAGCAGCCGCATCTGTTCTCCAATCTCGACCTCATTATCATCTCCTCTTCCTTCAACTTCCTTTTTTAGCTTCTCCGCCATGGTCCTCGTGCACTCCACCATATGCTTGGCGTATCCTTTGAGCCTGTCACGAGTGAACGCGGGAGCCGCCAAGTGGCGCTGGTGGTGCCAAGCCTCGCCGTTAGCCATGAGGAGCCCACGTCCAATGAACCCTTTTGTGCCTTGCTGTTGCAGCCACGATTTTCCGGTGACGGGATTGTGCTTCGTCAGCAACTCTTTGATCATATCCGTCTCCGTCAGGCACAGCCTCGGCTCCGTCCCGTTCCACACTAAAAATCTCTTCCCTGCAAAAGGGCATTTCCGTCATTTAACCAATTGAAAGGCCAAAAACAATATACGACGCAAAGCACATTTATATGGTAGGGTACGACGTACCATATTGTTTGGACCAAGCGACGTAGTGAGGGAGAAGACGAGGAACAATGTGGTGGTGAATGGAGGAGCAGTCGCTGGAGACTGATTGAGAGAGCATTTGGGAGATGTCGATGATGTTTCCGGTGAGGAGGCGTGGATTAGGCCCCGTGATGCCTTGACGTTCCATCAACTTCTTGATGCGTCTTGGTGTGAGCAGATAACACCAAATGGAATCGTATAGGACTCTCAATATCAAGGTCATGACTATAACGAGGACATACTTTACTACTACTATCATTTTTTCTCTCTTTGATTTTCTTTTCTTTATTAAATAATTAACAAAGGACGATTTTGAGAGAGATGTTCTGGTGAGAGTATGTTAATATAAGGAACAACATATTGCTGAATACCACAACATGTATTTATAGTGCTGCACTTGCGCTATCAATATTTCATAGATTTCAGATCCTAAACTTACTTATTTTATTTGTTTGTGGTTATAAAAATATAAAACCATGATTGGAGAGACAGAAAGTTGTCACCAAATGCCAATAACTCAACTAGAATCAATTTTAAGGCAAAACTTAGCGGTTATTGGTTTGAGAGACTCTTTGAAACTTGTAATTTTATTAAAAAGAAAGATAGTTTTCATATAGACAATTGTAAAATGTTATAGTTCCTTTTATTTCAAGATATAATTGATGTTTTTAGATATATATATTTCATTTGTTTCAATGTATTTAATTTTCTCATATTTTTGGAAAAAAAATTTCATCTTTTTTATTCAGCCATATTATTTTACTATTGGATGAAATATTTTAATTTAGATAATAAATAATGTTTTAACAAAAACAATAGAATTTTATTTTTAAGTGTTTTCTAAATATTTTTGCATTATGAGTTTATGACTAAGCATCTTAAAATGAAACAGGAGAAATATTAATTTGAAATTATATATAAGATATGTTCCTATGATAAAGATATTACTACTGGGAAATTATTTGATTTTTAAATGGATGTTGTCTCTCAATAATTTTTTTTTTTTTTTTTTGGCGATGGTCTCTCAATAATGTTAATCTTTATTTCTTGCAATATATATGTCATATGTGTCAGATCCAAAACCTAATATTTACCATATATATTGGCAATAACCAGTTTCATGTGTTATGTGCTTATCCACTTAGGTGATTGTAATCATAATGTGGACATGTATTGTTATGTTTGAGTGCATTAAGCTGCTCCATGTCCTTTAGAAATTATTTAACTTTAGTTGGAATTTACGACATATATTTTGTTATAGATAAAATAACTGGCGTTGTTATTTTTCGATTTATATACTTTTATGATTAGAAAAGAGGATTTGCCGTCAATTAGAAAAGCAAAAAAGCATTGATGGGTAAAGAGATATTGCGTATCTTGGGAAATGAATATGAAAAGCAAAGAAAACTCATTATGATATCGAGAAAACTAGCTGCCCAGATTTCTACAATCTGCACAGAAAAATTAAGATAAACTTATTGGAATATATCTATTTCCGATATTGTCATGATCACTGTTTCATTTACTTTTCTCGTCACTTTCTTTCTTGAAGAACATGTTTTGGTGTGACAAGTTCATTCCGTAACAAACGGTTCATTCCGTAACAAACGGTTACATCCTTCATATATCAAAGGTTATATATATCATTTCTGATAGTTCTTTTAGATCCGGTTCGGTTATGATTTTTTAGTAATACAGATGTTAAGATATATTTTTAAAAATCGGTTATGGTTTAGTTTAAATAATTCGAAGTTGATTTCAGTTCGATTCCTCGATTTCATATATTTTGTCCAGACCTAGAACTGATTGTACGTACACAATGAAATTAATAAATGAAATGATACTTATCTTTGATATATGAAGGATGTATATGTATATAGTGTAGACAAGTTTTAATTGGTTCGCACAACAAAATAATGTGAATAGCAAAATTATATTTATCGAATTCGTTAATGATGATTGTAAGTTACAACATATCAGTATTAAAGAAATGGCTCTTGTTGTTGTATGTATCAGTCGTTGTATGTATCAGTCACTTGTATTTGGAATTGGAAAAATTAAATTAGCAATGGTTTAAAGGCGTCGTAGGTTGTGTCTATCCTTCTACTCTACTATGCTAAACCTCTTAGATCTATGCTAAACTAAGAATAAGAATTGGATACCTACTTAAAAACCACAGTCAATGAAAAATCATTGATGAATGTTAATGGTTAGTGTCCAACTCGTAATCAAAAGTTCATCAATATTGTTTCCACTCGTTTGTCAAGAACTATATGTTGATGTTCATTTCCCATTTTTATTCGGTTAGCAGCAATATGACAATCGTTCGGGACCAAGGCTTTTTGTTTTCTTTTAGGATAGCTACAAAGTAACAACGACTGATCAAATAAAACCATTAACCGCCTTAATTGACATTTTCTAGAAAATATTACATATTGATCGGTCAATGAATTTATTTTACCCAACACACACATATATATATATATATATATTACGATGAAAAAAGAAATATTGTACTTATATAATTCGTATTTTATATAAACGCAAAAAATACATACTAAATTTCAAAATTATATTGAAATTTCCTAACAGGATTTGGTAAGTATTTTTAAAAACAAATACAACTTTTCAAATTGTTAGCAAAGCGCAAAACACACAAGTTTTACGTTTTGATAGAGGAAAAACCCCCGAAAATAAACGAACTGGTTCACATTTGCCAAAAAAAATACACGAACTTTTTTGTTGCCATATGAATACACCAAGTGAATTTTTTGGTTAGATTAATACACGAAATCGGAAATTTTGTTATTATCCTACGCGAAGTAAAAAATAAATTAGAAAATTCCAATTTTGCCCTCGTCTTTCTTCATCATATCAATTTGTTTTTAGGTTTTGAATAAAATCCAGAATTAAATTTTTGAAATTGCAAAAAAAATTGAAATCAATTTTAAAATATTTTATAAGGTTTTAGGGTTTAGATATATACCTAAGGTTTAGGGTTAAAACTAAACCATAAAATTCAAAATTATAAATAAACGTTTTAAACCCTAAACTCCTAAAATATAAACCCTAAAACCTTAAATTTTAGTCCCTAATACTTACTAAACAGTAAAACCCAAATCTACAAATCCCTAAATTAGAATCCGAAGAGCTTAAAATTTATTGATTTAGGAAGAAAGATATGTAAGGCTTAAAATTTTAGAATTAAATTGGATAAATGTCAGAACAAGTAATGGTTACCAAGTAAGAATATCATGACTATATTTCATGAATCACCGTAACAAATGGTAAAGAGACATATTGTTACATGTAAATAGACATGTTGCATTTTTTGACCCAAAAAAAAAAAAAAAAAAACATGTTGCATGTAAAGAATTACTTCGACATCAATAAATATATTATTATTATTATTAGAATAGAATTTTAACATTATAATCATTATTATAAAAAGACGGAATACGTGCATGTAAATATTATTGAGTAGATAAGTGAGAGTAATCAGTACTCTGTATGTTTTAAAATAATTGTCATTCTAACCGTTTTCATACAAATTAACAAAACATATTATAATTTATATTATACCGCTAAAATATTAGTTGCATGTATATAATTTTCATTAAACTTGGGGTTAAATTAGAAAATTAATGTAAAAAATTGCATTGAAAATGTAAAACGATATAGTTTGTGAAACGAGAATAATCCTCCTTAAAGATACTTATTATAAAATTGAGGGAGTAACTTATTTTGTAATAATTAACTAAAGGGAGAATCCCAAAATTACCACCATTTTCTATTTTACCCATTGAAAAAACAATTACAGAGAGTTTTAAGAAATTGTTATCTATAATAGCAAATATGACTCATTCTGATAATAATTTTAAATATACAAAAATTCATTTGAAAATTATTATTAAAAAATGTTGAAAGTATGAATATCTATATATTTAAAAATATTTCAGCATTCCAAAAACGTATACAATCTCACAAATGTTGTATTTCATAAAAGGGGAAGTTCACAAATATTTCTAATCCACAAGTTATTCCCTACAAAATAATTTTATCTTCTTTTATTCACTAGTAAGTAAAAAATATTGCAAATTATCCCACAATTAAATAGAAGGACCCCATTAATATTTGGATAAATGATTAAAAAAAAAACAAAAAATGTATAGATTATGTATTAGATTTCAAAATTGACAACCCGTATAATTTGGCCTGTGTAATTATATTTTAAATTATGATTCATACAAATATTTATAACTTATATTAATACCATATCATATTCATAAAAATTAGTAGATCAAATTTTTTAAATTTACAACCCATAAAATTATGACATATGTAACTATATTCTAAATTACGACTCATACAAATATGCAAAATATATTTAATACAATATCTTATATATTACAAATAAATTAACATATCATATATTACTACTACATAAATTATAATTTTTTTATATTTTCCTACGTACTAACAAACCTAGTCTAAGATTATTTTTATTTTTTGTCCAGCATGTAACATGTATGGACCATAAATCTCAGCTGTGATGTTGAGAGTCTTTTACGTACCACTGTCATTAGACTTCGGTCACTTTTTAGTATAATCTAATAATTTAGAAATTTGATTTAATATTTTTTTTGTTATGAAATCCTTTTTTTTTTTTTTCATAACTGTGATTCATGATATAAATTTCTTATGTTTTCTTTTACAATTTTTGTAAATACTGATACATGTCACAATCTAAATTAACAAAAAACATATGACACAATCTGATAAATTATAATTATGTCATGTATTGAACCCACTTCGAATACATCCAATTTTATTTAATAAATATATCGATCTACCGATTAAAAATATCAGAGTTCTAACTAGCAACTTATATATTATATTTTATATAGGCCTTCTTGCTAAAATAGCCCCCTAATTGGAGGCAATTGCAAATCTAGACCCCCTTCATTGCCNTGTTTTTTTTTTTTTTTTTTTTTTACCCATCGGACGAAATGGTGCTTATCTCCTACACTTATTTACGTCTTTGTCATTGCCATGAATTCTCCCAACCACCATTTTCAACCGTTTCGAAGCTTTTAATGATCTGTAAAAACTTAAATTCGATCTCTAACCTCTCTTTATGCCATTATTCATCAACGAAATCATCAAAATCATCTCAAATCTCATATAATTTC
>OVAF01001758.1:0-19530 GCA_900406245.1 Odontarrhena argentea | reverse complement strand
CACTATTTAGTGGCAAAGTGGTCGGAAATCGGTGGCATTGTGGTTGCAAATACTAAAAAAACTTAGAAATAATCTACGGTGGTCGCATCGTGGTGGCAATTTCTGAGAGTTGTGGCAAAATCGTGGCAAAATCGTGGCATAATCGTGGCATTTTTGTGGCATTTCGGTGGCTATAACCCCTAAACCGATAATCACAATATATACCTACAAATTCCCAAATTTCTTATGAGTTTTGGGTCTAAATAAATGTTGACATGCCTTATCATGTCTAATGATAAGTTTTTAGAAACAAAAACCAAATTTTGGATTTGCATATAAAGAAAATTCAATACATGAATGGAAATATAAAGCTTAAACTAGAAACATGATGAGATCATTGTCCTATATTTTTGATTTTTGGTTTTGTGAGTTGTGCAAGCTTAATTCCTAGTTAATACATGGGTAAGAAGCATAAATATTGCATGGAGCCTAATATTTGGTTGATAAAATTTGTAAATTACAAGTAAACTCACACATAGTAGCATTGTGGTCACTATTTAGTGGCAAAGTGGTCGGAAATCGGTGGCATTGTGGTTGCAAATACTAAAGAAATTTGGAAATAATCTACGGTGGTCGCATTGTGGTGGCAATTTCTGAGGGTGGTGGCAAAATCGTGGCAAAATCGTGGCATAATCGTGGCATTTTGGTGGGATTTCGGTGGCTATAACCCCTAAACCGATAATCACAATATATACCTACAAATTCCCAAATTTCTTATGAGTTTTGGGTCTAAATAAATGTTGACATGCCTTACCATGTCTAATGATAAGTTTTTAGAAACAAAAACCAAATTTTGGATTTGCATATAAAGAAAATTCAATACATGAATGGAAATATAAAGCTTAAACTAGAAACATGATGAGATCATTGTCCTATATTTTTTATTTTTGGTTTTGTGAGTTGTGCAAGCTTAATTCCTAGTTAATACATGGGTAAGAAGCATAAATATTGCATGGAGCCTAATATTTGGTTGATAAAATTTGCAAATTACAAGTAAACTCACACATAGTAGCATTGTGGTCACTATTTAATGGCAAAGTGGTCGGAAATCGGTGGCATTGTGGTTGGAAATACTAAAGAAAATCGAAAATTATCAAGGCTGTCGCATTGTGGTGGCAATTCCTGAGAAGTGGTGGCAAAATCGTGGCAAAATCGTGGCATAATGGTGGCATTTTGGTGGGATTTTTGTGGAGTTGCATTTTTGTGGCAATTTCTGTCCTTAGCATGTTTTTTTTTGTTTTTCAATTAGCATAAAGATTTTTAAATTTTGCAAATGTTGATATTTTTTTATTATGTATATAGTTCCTTTGGAATTGAAATGAGATGAAAACTAATTCAACGAGTACATATCTAGATATATATATGGATTACATTGCCACCACAATCCTACTACATTGCCACCACATTGCCACTAAACCCGTGGTGGCAAAATAATTAGTTACACCTCACCCACGAGGTAAATGCCTCTTGCCGACATCACTGATTGCAACTACATTCCCACTACGAATAGGGGTTGCAAAACGGTGGCAAAAAAAATTGTTACCCTTTTCCCACTTCTGTTTTACAGTTGCTTTGCAGTCGCAAAATAGTTGCTTTCTAACCAACAACTTTGCGACCATGCATTTCGTGGTAATTTAGTCGCTTATTGGTGGCAAATTTGCCACCAAATTGTGACCAAATCTTTTAGTCGCATATTTGAGACTATTATGCGACGACTAATTTTCAGTGGCTTTTTAGACGCAATTTGGTGACAATTTGGTCGCAAAAAATTGCCACTGCCTAACGTAGTGGCAATTTTTGGTGGCAATCAGCCTGTTTTCTTGTAGTGGGTTAACCCACGGGGTTGTCTCCACTAAATTGATTATCTCACGACGAGTTCTAATAAGGGCTTGTTGACCCACAGTCGCGGTATCACTTAAGACTGTGGCCGGATGGCTAGGCCTAAAAGTGAGGGATCCGACTGCCTGACTCCCTGTCAGAAGTTGATCCGATTTTCATTATATGTTTTAAGTGAGGGACCCGCCTGCCCTAACTCCTTGTCACATTTCATAATGAAATCCTTTAGTTTTTTCAATAAAAACCTTAAAACATATAATGAAAATTGGTAAAATATCATCCCTATCAGAATCTGAGAAGCTGAGGAAGCGAACAACAATCTAGGTTTGGTTGATTCTGCGATGAGTAGTGGTTAAAGAATCTAGATATGACATCACAAATCTGCAGAGGGAATTAGTCTCAATGTTTTCAAACCTCTTTCACTCACTTAGTTTTTCCTTGGGGACAAGCAAGGCTTAAGTCTGGATGAGTTGATATATCGTGGCTTTTACCTGTTTTAGGCCACAATATCTTCGGTTTTTATCGAGTCTTTATTATATATTATAGTACTTTAAGAGTCATTTTAAGTACTTCGACGAGATTAGCAGCTTTGGAGTATTCTGGATATGTTATAAGAATTTTGGAGAATTAGGCGATCAAGTTCATTATCTCTATGAAGAGTGTCAATTGACACACTGTGTCGACGACACCAATTGGGCCAACAGAGATTATTCACGTTTTGAAGCCCAAAGCTATTATAAAGAAGTGTGAAGCCGCATTTTTGTCCCTGGATATATATTCACATTCTTATACCTAGTAAGGCATCGCCTATCACATATCACTTTAGCAGACATAAGATCTTTTACGCAGTTTGGCTTTTCTCTGTAAACACCCTTTTATATTTATGTATTATTCATTCGTAATCATGTGTTCATCGCTTGTTATGTATGAGTAGTTTTCTTGAAGGCTTAGGATATACCTAGGGCACGGATCCTTGAAATAGTTTGAATCTAGGATTTACAACATTTTGTATTTGCTCCATATGCTATGCTAAGTCCTCAAAAGATCACTTAGGAATTATATATAAGGTTATTTTCTCGATGCACACCACATTGGTCGAGCTTGAACAGTTCTAGATACGCTCAATTCCTTCTCTTGAAACACCGTTTGGTTTAGGATATTGTGTGAGCAACTAGCCTGTTAGAACTGCTAAATTCATCCTTTAGGTTTTTCAAAACACCTTTTGGTTTCCTAGGATTCCTTTTAGATAGGAAATGCGGCACACCCACGGTCTGTTATATTAGTGGTAGGTACGAGAATATGGACTTCTCGAATAAGCGTCGATCGATACCCCATAATGTCGATCAACACTCATCTGAAAAGAGCATCGATCGACACTCCATAGTTTTGGTCGATGCTGATTCATTTTGTTAGCCAATAGGCCCGAAAATTGCATGAAAGCCTAACATTCATTATTTATTGCATACAACTTTGTCTCCTATCTAGATTTCGCATTTAATTGCTTTCCTTACTGGTTTAATTTTATCTACCCATTCGCATTTAGCTGATATTACCATTGGTCTCTGTGGTTCGACATGTACTGTAATACAACTACGTAGTTGGCAGTGCATAATAGGTTTATAAATTCATTTATAAGTACACGCAAAATTCTTACTATCAGTTTTCTTCAGGCTTGGAGGTTAGGGCTACTTCAGTTGTGATTTGGAGAGTGATAACAGTGTTTTCGTGCACCGGATACCAAATATAATTTATACTCGGCTAGATCACCAAAATTAATTGATGCAGTATAGAGGAAATCGAACATAGGGACCAATGAACAATTCTAACTAGTAATGCAATGCAAGTATGTAAATAACAAGATGATAAATAATGAACGATGTAAAGAACAAGCGAGAGACTGAATAACTGAACAAACGGTGACCAAGCGTGTAACAAGAAATGATTAATGAGATGAGGTAAACGTAGTAGTAGAAGTAGAAGATTATTAACGAGGTAAATCAATGATATAAAAGCGTTAAGACTAAAGCAGGTTCGAGATAGGACAATCAAGTAGTAGACTCTCGGATTGGTGCCGATCGGCAACTTTGCACTGTGTCGGTCGTCACTGATTCGAGGTGGGTGTCGTCCGGTCGCTACTACGCTATAAATTTTCTAATTCTTTAGATAGAACACGCTGGTCATATCTATAAAAACTATCCAAACCGTTAAAGGATCTCTTTCCTAGTCTTACTAAATATCTAAGCAAGGGGGCGATATCCAATAAGACCAAGTAAGCAATAAGAACAACAAGTAAAAAAGTTCATAAGTAAAGAAGATCAATTCATAATATTAGCGGTAATCCGTCTCTTAGCTAGTCGTACAATTCATAATATTGTTGGTTTCTTCATTTCCTGCTCGTGAAAAGTCTTGATTTCTTCAAAAGTCCACAAAAACTCCTAACACGAATACTTACTTGAAAATTCTCTTTAATAGTAATAATATGGGGAAAAGCCCGTAAAAATATATGCACATCATGTATAATAGAGGTCAAAATTATGGTGCATCAGAGGGTTAGAGATGGACCCAAATGAAATGTAGAAGTTTTGGAGGAATTCTCATTAACCGAGGGAGAATTATAACAACCCGGGTCTGACCCATTTGAATAGGTTTAAATAAATTGATTTGATTACCTATGTCATAGAAGTGTGGCAGAAAGCAATGTGCGACTTGAATTGACGGACACGATCTACACTTACCTTTTCTGGTCACGTGCCCAGAGAGAACTCTAGAATTAAGCGTGCTTGAGCTAGAGCAATCAAAGGATGGGTGACTTCCCAGGAAGTGATTGGTGTTGCCGTGTGAGTGAGGAATAAACACGGGACTTATGTGGTGATTGCAGGGTCTGTAAATAAGTGGTGTGGTCTCGCTGGAAAAATAACGCACCGGCTGTCGGACAATGGTGGGACCCACGAGTCCGATGGAGGGACGGATGACATAGTAGTGAGGGCAGACAAAACGGTACACTCATAACCCAACATAAGAAGGGATTTTACACATTCTTCAAAACACGTTAATGGATCCATCAGGACTGGTTAATGGGTCCCATAGGCTGAATCTCAAAGAAGAGGGGATTTAAGAAGATGTATTCCAAAACAAAGATTGAGAGTATCTTTTGAGAAAGAGGGAAACGAGGAGTTTTTTTTTTTTTTTTTTTTTTTAATTTTAAGATGAGAAAGTGAAGTAATTGAAGAAAAAAAAGAATGATTTAAAATAAAGATTTGGTACTCGATAGACTTAAATTTCCTAAACGAGCTAAGCCCATTTAGAGGAGGGCTAAATGTAAGCACTAAAATTTTAGACCCATTAAGAAGATAAAAAAGCTCATCAGAACAAATTATTAATTCACATTTCTGGCTCAAGCCCATTACTAAATGTTAAATATGTCATTGAATTCACAATGTGTAACCGAAAAAATTACTAAAGTAACATCTTATCTCGACTTGAATGATCCAATTATGAAGAAATCCGAATGTAAAAACACGAAATTACAAAGAAATGAATACTATAAAAAAAAAAGAAACTCGAGGTAAAACAAGATAAGTAATCCACAATTCTTCTAGCACTACGTAGATTTCAGTCATCGTTACTTAAAACTCAGACTTCATATTTGTGAATTTTTTACATTTTCTTTATTTTATTTTATTTATTATTATGTAATAAAAATATTAATATTATAATATTAAAATAATATTAAAAAAACCTGACATTATCTGTCCGTCAAATATACAACGTAAAATGGATATTAAGAGTTGAAGTATTAAAATGGGTACCATAATTAGTTAAAGTAGGAAAATAAGCACTACAAAAGTCCGGGTAGTAAAAAGCTAATCCAAATTTAGTTTGAGTATTTTTTAAGGAATTTTCCCTTTTTATACTTCATTTTTGTATTTACTTGAATCTCTCATGTTTATCCTTTAAATCAGGTGGCTAGATCATTGTTGATTCGGCCACTCTTCTTACAAATCCACCCATAACTGCTGCCTCGAAAGCAATTTTTATTAATATATTTGACCGTAAAATTCTAACACCATAAAAACCCATCAAATTTCCGTGATTGCCTCTTCAGTATAATGATTAGCATGGATGTTACAAATCATACTCAAACATGCATACATCGGAGATACTCCATTGTTGGATTGCAGTGCATCGATTAATCCCTAATGAACACCCTAGAAAGATAGTTTGTCATTCAAGGTGTTCTGTGTATGTGAAACATCCCTTCACTAATTAGTTGTAGGAAACATCCTTCTTCTATCTTTGATAACAAAAATTTGAAGCGAGCACACGAGAAATAAAAAAATTTCACGTAATTTATTAATTATTTTATCTATTACGGGCTTACCGTCTAACTATTTAATTTTTCTCCCCAATAATTCAATAATATTATAAATTTAACTAGATTCAACCTCAAACCGTGAGACAGTAATAGTACCAACACAAATCATTAGACTACAAGAACTGGTCAAAACTATTCTAGTATTTAAATTTTTTTTTATTATGCTTTGTTCAATTCTTAAAATAGTTCAAAGCACATCTTGAGTTATTACAGCTCGAAAATACTTTTCTTTTTGGCCTGATCCATTGTCTATGGAACCATGTTGCCATTATTTGCTCACAATAATTTTTATAATTGAAGAATCCCACCAACAAACATATTATTTAGTTTTCGGTATCAACAATTCACACTTTAAACTTTATCACTGAAAATACTTGTTAAATACGAAATTTAATTTGTATATATGCATATATTTCTATTTCTATTTCTATTTCTATTTCTATTTCTATTTAGGAAAAATCACTCAAGGCACAGAAAAATACAGGAAAATTTCTCTGTTCTGGCGACCCATCATAATTTAATCTTATTGTCCATATTCTATGTTACATCATATTTAATTTTCCTGTCCTTGTTAATAAAAAATAAATGTTTATTCTTTAGAGTGAAAGTCGACAAAAAAGAAGAGATTTGTTGAAAAGGATTTTAATATATTGAAAATGAAAAGAAAAACAAATGGAGCTTTAACTAACTCCACAAGTATCTTGCACCATTACAGCTGCCAAACACAAATTGTCTTTTGACTCATAATAGATTTCAATTACTAAATCTAAATGTAGTCTTATAACTCAATATAATGTAAACTTAAATTTTCTATTGAAATTCTAGATTTACAAGTCCAACCTATTTAAAATTTGTTGATTAATAAAACTTAAAATCAATATTTGTTAATACAAATCTGTCCGCTACAAATGAAAAGATCAGTACATAGACTTCTTAGTCCATACTCATTATAAATCACATTATTCCCCATTCTCCTCTAATAATCTACTTTCAGTTTCCACTGATAAATAGGTCTCATTTGATGTATAATCAATAATTTGTTAGTTAACCACATAAAATTTTCGTGTTTTATATTTATTTCACATCGATTGTAGCGTAAAATATATTTAAATAATTAAATCTAAAGTCAATCATGTTATTTTCAATTGGAAACAACATACTCTATGTTTAAAAATAAGTGTCATTTTAACAGTTTTTGTACAAATAAAGAAAATATAATATAATTTCTATTATACCATAAAAATATTAGTTAACTGTTCATATTTTTCAATAAATTTAGGATTAAAATAAAAAATTAATGTAAAAATTGAATTGAAAATGTAAAACAACGCGTTTTATGAAACGATTAAAATCTTCTAAAAAGATATTTATTATAAAACGGAGGAAATACATTTTATAAGGAAACAATAAAAGATCAATTATCGTAATAACGAATATATAAATAAAAAGAAATAGAACTAGGGAATAGGGTATAAAATATAAATAATAGGGGAAAAATAGTAACAAGTTTGTTTACGTTTTGATGTGTATTATTGGAGGTGGACAAAATAAAAATGTGGTGAGAGATTAAACAATACGAAATAGATGGGGTTAGACTTATTTTATATATACAAGAAAAAACAAAGACTAAAAAGGCGTGGCCTTTGCAAGCGTCAAAAAGCAAAACGTGACGCGGCGGGTCCGAGATCCAGATGGGAAGGTTTGGGCGGGTTTGGCTCGCGGAAACGGGTGAGGCCGTGTGTGAGGTGTGACCCCTGCGACGCGGAGCCAGACAAGAACAAGTTACAGACTTCGGGAGCATGTGGGCTCCACATCCCTCTAACTAACACGTGCTCAGTCACGTGATTCTTTTGCATGGCTATTGGTATATATGCCCCCCACCATGACCTACCTCATCTCTTTTTTTCTCTTTGGTATAATTCGTTTTTAATTTTATTTTTGGAGTGCGTAGTGCAGTAGCTATACAAAACATTAATCTTCTAAAATTTATGATTCGAGACATAGAATACAAGAGTTTTTTTTTTTTTTAACATATTCAATCGACTGATCAGGTTAATCTCGGTTTGAGATGTACACTAGTTTAAAAAACAGAAAAATGTACCNATTAATCTTCTAAAATTTATGATTCGAGACATAGAATACAAGAGTTTTTTTTTTTTTTTAATATATTCAATCGACTGATCCGGTTAATCTCGGTATATATATACGGAAATGTTATATAATGGACTTCGGTTTGAGATGTACACTAGTTTAAAAAACAAAAAAATGTACCATTTAAGAGATTCTTTGGTTCAAGAGATTAGTTATACTAAGTTTTAGTATAATTATGCATGAGTTTTGTTAAAAATATAAAAAAGAGAGAAAGAATACATGATCTAAATTACCATGTATATACTCTTAAGACTTGAATGCTAACTATGGTTTGCGAGACGGAATAAAGCAATTTATGGTACGGTTTAAATAGTCTTGTCGATTAAGCGCTGTTCATAAAAAATAATGAAAATAACTACGTTTTGTGTCAGAACGTGAATGATAATATAAAAAGAAAATGCAAATCCGCACTAAAAATTATTAATGAAGCGTTACCAGTCAAGGCCTTGATTTGGTAATATCACGCCTAATTTGTTTTACACTTGTAAGTTTTAATTAATCTTTCCAAATACAAGTGTAAAGAATACAGACGAATATATATTAATATAAAACGTTGTTAGTTCAATTGCTTAGGTAAGACGATTCGAGTTCTGTCGAATCTTAGTTCGAGGAAAGCTTTTTAGCAATAATAATCAATAATTTAGTTACTTTGACATTTTGCATCACAGTAGATCGACCAATAGAAGAAGTTCCCCATCTGGCTACCAACAACATATTCACGATACGTGACTATTTTAAAATTATTTTTTCTTTCTTGGATCTATCTATGAGGTAGCAAAAAGAAATGTTAAAACTAAAATAAAATTAGTCAGAACAAAAATATCTCAGGTGAAGTATGTATTGTAACAACCGATGATATTTGATTTGAAAAAGTTCTTAATGTGCTTTGTATAATATTATTTACAACTTGCTAATTAAACATATTTTCTGTCATTTTCACGAAACTAAAAATTATTTTTTTCGTTCTACTAAGTTAAATCTGAAAGTCGTGCAAATCGTCTCATCAATTTTTTTAAAAAATATATCTTTCCGAGTTTAGGGGATTTTTATTTGTTCCAAAAGATGTGGGGGTTTATATATATATTCAAGTTGTATTTACAATTACTTAATCTCGGTTATAGTTTTTGTTGTTTCCTTTGAATTGGTTTTCTAACATTCAAGTTTATAAAATATATATAATTATATAAATAAATACTAACAAAATCTGGCTATACTTAGTTCATGTGCAACACTAAGTTTGAAGGAAAATAATACTAAGCTAGAGTGGTATGCGATCTCCGGAGTTGAACATTTCAAACTTTCTTTTGTTTAATTTCTTATGTTGGATATTTATATATGGGTCATATAATATCATCAAATAATGAGGTGTATTATCATTTATCAATCATCAAAAAGATCTATCTTTTGATTATTCAAAAGTCTCTGTTGTTGAATAATAATTTACGTCATTGGCTTGTCAATGTTGCACCACAAAATATTTATTATATGTAATAGTGTAAAAGATTATCTGAGATTTTGGTGATGATATATCCAAAAAAAGGAGATTTTCTCTATCCATCCACAATTTATTTAAGAATTATATGTGAAATATTATGATATAAGATTTTTTCTATACGAATTATCTATAGTTAAATACGTGAAGAAAGGAGGGAGGAGGGGGGGATTGAAGGTACCACATTTAATGGTTTATTTTTTTAAAGTATATCGATTTTAAGTAGAATTATCATTTTTAATATTCTAAAATATTTCATAATATTTTATAGGGTTTTAGGGTTTATATTCGAGGTTTTAAGTTAAAATCATAAACCCTAAAAATAAAATTTGACTCAAAATTTTAAACTCAAATAGTTATTAAAACACTAAACGGTTGATTTCTTATTTTGCCCTCCGCTATAACCACTAAATCTGATAATTCTCACAGTATTTACCTCTCTAGATTTCGCCTTGTAATTTTATTTTTCTTTCTATTTAACTATAAATTACGTATATTACTCGATTTAACTATATGAGATTTAACTATATGAAACTGAACTGGAGATTACCGTTCTTTAACTAGAGATTAGCGTTTCTAGAATAGCATTTAGAATATTTTTAAATAATCAAAGAATTTTCCTCCAAATCAATTTTACGAGAAAAAAATTTACTGTATTTAATGTTTTACATTTTTTCCTAAAAATGGTATTTGAGTCATTTTCCCTTGTTTATTTGTTTCGCAAAACATAACTTTGAATATGCCTCTTAGTGCTGAAAAATAAGAGTTTGGATGGTGAAACTAAATTAAAAAATTTTGAATATCAACTCAAACGTTTACAATTTCTCAAAAGTCAAAACGTAAGGAATTTAATATATCTAAGTTTTAAATTAGAAAAAAGCAAAAAATCAACCCCACTAATCTTGCAGATCATTGTTCGTGGAACTAATGGACGAGTTTAATTTCAACTTGCACAATGAGAAAGTACACTTGCATTTGGACTTTTATTCTCTACGAGCATAATATGCTTGGCATTTTTCTTTCCTTACAAAACTTGGAATTTAGTACGATCCTTTCTAATAGTTTTAATATTTTTAATATGTTTTTTCTCAGTAGAGTTTTTAACTTTTGAACAACAACCACAAACGCAAATGAAAATTTCGAAATTGATTCTCTATGTTGAGTGAACGAAGAATATTCAACGCACAATATGTCAATAGCCAACAAATTTTTGAAATAGTATTTTATCGTCTATTATTATAGAGAAATATTAAATGTAAATACAACGGACACATTATATTTCAAATTGAAATATTTGAAAGAACCAACATTATATACAACAACAAATCTATCAAACTTATATAGAAGAATCTATCATAACCACTAGTCTTTTCGATCACATTAAAATCTGACTCTTGGAAACATGGATTTTAGATTAGAAGATCAAGAAATCTTCCTTAATGTTATAGCTCATCTTCTCCAGATTCGGTTGAACCGCAAACTGAATCATCGGTGGTGGTCCGCAAGCCATTGCAAGAGACGAGCCATCTAATCCATCAGGGATATGTTCTCGGAGAATAGCCTCGGTTATAAACCCGGTACTGTAAGCCCAACCTTCCTTAGCCGATTCCACTACGTACCAAACCTTTAACCGGTCTGGATAGTTCTTTGCCCAACTATCCATTTCCTCCCTCAAAAGAATATCTTCCTCGGTTCGGTTTGCATAAACCACATACATCTGAGTCTCATCCTCGGGATCTTTCATAATCGCTTGGATGATTTGGTAGATCGGGGTTATACCGGTTCCACCTGCAATCATGGCCAATTTCTCAGCAAACTTTGGTTTACCGTGAACCGTGAAATCTCCCCTGCCCAAATACTCAACATGACCCAACGGTCCTTTGATCTCTAGGGTGGACCCTATAGACAACGAGTCTAGGTACTGAGACATTAGTCCACCGTTTGGGAATCTCGGATGGACACCACCAAAGTAAATCTTGACCACTAACTCGAAATATCCAACTACATCAACGGTGCTGCTAGGCGTGTAAGCCCTGAGGCAGAGCTTGTCGTTGATAGTGGCGCAAAGGAAGATATGTTTACCAACTGGTAAACCAAGAACCATATCTTCAACTGGTAGGGCGAACCGGAATTTACGAACATCATGAGAAAGCGATGTCTTTTCGACGAGTTTAACCGGGACTTTAGCCCGGGGGTTAACCAAAGCAACGTTTCTAACGGGAGCCGCCTCTCCAATGGGAGCCAAAAGCGAGAACACCGCGGACGAACCGTGAACCGAGTTGTTTGGGGAGGAAGAATCGGACGAATAGCCAGTAGTAATCAACTCTCCGATACGATAATCCTCAAGCATCTTCTTAGCTTTGTTAGAGTGAATGGCATCAAACTCCTCTGTACAATCAGTGCCAGCATTGATTAAAATCGAATCCGAACCACCGGGATGATCCTTAAGAAACTGAGTACAGTCATAAATATGACCATGAACAATGATCCAGCAAGAATCAGCTGAGTTATGCTTTTTCACTTCGGACATTGAGTACATCTTCGCAGTTGTGTTCATAAACGGCGAAGAAACAGATTTCTTCAGAGTTGGAGGCGCGTCTGCTGATTTCTCCAAGTGACGTTCCTTAGCCATCCATCCACCGGATTCATTGCCCGGAAGAGTTGGATGCTCAAACACGATCCCGATTTCACCTTTATGTGGCTTGCACACATTCGTCTTCACTTTAAACCAACAGTTATTCATCATCCCCTGTTTCACACAACACATTCATGTTAAATTTTGATTGCGTTTATAAATACTAAACTCGGTAGAATGGTTGGAGACACGTACCATTAGATTCCATATCATTTTTTCAGGTTGTGTGTTGAGAGTCTCATCCCAAGCACGGACAGCGATCTCCTTAGCACCAAGCAAGTCCAGAACCTCTACCTCCAGCGTCCAGAAACACCAACACCAGAACTTGCCGTACTTGTTCGGCTTTTCTTGATGGTCAAGCGTACACACGTTCCATGTCTCACCTCCATCTACCGTGACCTCCACCCGCGTCACTTTCTTTCCCCCGCCTATTGTTAAAATATATATAACCATTATATTATTGAATGATTCTACAACAGCTTTATTTGTTTATATCACTATAAAAAAAAGAAATGTACCGGAATATGCGTATCCCTTTAAGGTGTAAGGTCTTTGGGTGGTGAAAGCATTGATAGGAAGAATCTCTTCGTGACATGGTGTTGTAATCACAGAGTTTATGTTAAGCTCGTTGATTATGTACTCTGGTTTATACCACCAAGCTGCCAAATCAAATTTTAATTATATATAAGTCAAAGTAGATGATATCATCCTAAAGAGTGTGGGATTGTTTTATATTATTGTACCTTCCTCGTCGGCTAGTTCGGCATCTACGTGAGAAGGTAGAACTCTATTGTCTTTGAAATGGTAGAAATTGTCGGATTCTTGAGTTGTGACAATGATTCGTTTCAACCATTTAACCATCCGACCACCAATGAACCCTGGGATTATGACACGGACCGGGAAACCGTGGTCTGGTGTCAAGTGCTCTCCATTTTGCATATAGGCCAAAATGATGTCTCTGGAAGGATCCATGGCGTACTCTTTCTTGATGCTTGTTCCATATTTCGACCCAGCGGTTCCGGCAGCACCTGGAAGATCCTCGGACCCTTCAAAGCAAACGTTAAGTGCACCGCCTTTGCGACTGAAGATTCCACAACGGCGAAGAAGGTCAGAGAGAGGCACACCGCGCCACACGGAGGTTGAGACCCCAGCAGAGCCCCAGTTGAAGCCTTTCGACTTCTTCACCATGTTCTGTTCCTTCCTGCGGTTCCCTGCGCAAACTAACGTTGCAGGGAACTCGCGGTAGGCGAACTCAGAGACAAGCTGGTCCATGGTGAATTTCATGGGCCGTTTAACAAATCCAGTGACCTCGACGGTCCACTCAGACCATTGGGCCTTAGGCACGTGACCATGGTTACGAACGTAATGCAACGGGACAGGGGTGATAAACCCGTGATGCATTAAGCGGTTAAGAGGCGCCTCAGAGTTAAATGGATGCTTTCCAGTGAGACGGACCATGGAAGGGTTCCGCTCGATCCAGCTGTCGGCGGTGAATTCGTCTCTGGGGTCGAGAACAGACGGCTCCAGCTCACTGTTGGATTTACGAACCATCTCCTTATAGTACACGGAGTTACTGTTGTGACTCTCGTTCTCATCATCGCTCGAAACGTCGTCGTCTTCGTCTCGTACCACCGCTGGTTTAAGGAACACGGTTTGGTTATGGTTCGCCGTGGGTGAGTCAGAGCGGGACGAGGGAGTGGGTGGTTTGTAAGACCGGACGGTACCGTTTAAACCGGGCTCGAGCCGAACATACTGGCGATTATCAACAGAAGCCGCCATGTTATGTTGGGAAAGGAGTAAAAGAACGAGTCTTTTGTCTCTCTCTCTCTTTCTCGTGGTGAGTGAGATGAGATCTGACTCTGAGGACGAAAATGCATCGTTGGTGGAGATGTAGTTATATAGGGAAGCCTAGTGGTTTATTTTGCTTTTTAGGAAGTATCGTGCCGAATCACACACACCTCTGGGGACCATTTTGTGACTTTTTTATTCATTTTCCTTCTACTTTTATTTTTGCATATTCTATATAATATTAACAGTTTATTATATTGACCGTCTCACAGTATTTTTTATTCACAACATGATAATAAAATAGAAACAAATTAATTACGTTACCAATTTTTTTCAGATGTTGTTGACGTATTTAAATTTTAAAGTAGATATTTGTTTTGCTTACAACAAAGTTATCTACGCAAATTCCTAAATGGAACTGTAAATTACTATGAAAAATCCACCAACATTACTACAACAGTAGAGCCTCTTTAAATTAATACTCGATAAATTAATACTTCGGTAAATTAATAAGTTTTTTCGATTCCAAAATTAGTTTATGAACCAAATAATACCTATAAATTAATATTTTGCTATGTTAATAAAATTTCGTTGTCCCAACGTTATTAATTTATAGGGATTTTTTTTATGTAAAAATGACTCATAAACTCTCATAAAATAATCCCCAGAAAATAAATGACCAACAATTATTACGGAATGTAATCTATAAAGTCAACTTTTTTACTAATCACTTTATCAAAAACTGCTTCAAAAATTTTTATTCTATTTATTGGTAATCCCCACTTCCCCATTTTTGTTGGACGTCCACGCAAACTATCCAATTTATAGTCCGCGTTCACACGGACAAACCCAATTGAATACGGACATGCCCAATTGACAACTCTAATCCTCAGTCCCATATATTCATTATTTTTTTTTTTTTTTTTTTTTTTTTTTTTTTTTTTTTATCTTTTTAAGATATTTATGGTTTAATATTCGTTGTACACGAGACATAATATTAAGTTTATATATGTGTATATATATAAATATTATATATTTAATCTTATAATCAAAAGAAAATAATACTTTATATCCGATTCTTAATAGTAGGATATTAAAATTTTAGTATTTTTTACTCGACTTGTGAATCACATATAGTTTTTTGGGAGAAAATAAAAAATTCTCACCTTCCCATACCCTTAATCATAAATATCCAATTTTTTGTTGTTTATTAAAAATATATCAATTTTTATCTAAATTAATATTTTCAATATTTTAAAATATTTTATAGAATTGTAGGGTTTAAATTGTTTAATATTTTTATGGATATTTAAGACAATTTCTCTACGTTTTTTTTAGAGATGGGTACACGTCAAGTATAACATGTAAAAAGAGGATAATGGATGTGAGTGCCAAACTGTAATACTAAATAACTCAAAGATTAATTATAGATATTGCCATCAAAAAAGTAGTGACTTAGACCATGTCCATCAGCGTGACTTAAGGGGTTCTTCATGGGTGCTTAGGCCCTAAATTAAATCAAAAAGAAAAAAAAACAGCCAATTCGTGAAGAATCGATACCTATTTTGGTATCGGAAGCAACTCAGAAGAACCTCTACGTGTGACATTGTGATTAGGGCAAAAATAAATATAAAAGCTGATTTTCCTTTTTTCGTCATTTCTGTTTTTTTGGTTCTCTCTCTCTCTCTGATTTTTCTCACCACGAAGACAAAAACATTCACGAGGCGATTCAGCTGAATCCCTCGATTTTCAATCGATTCAGCCTGAATCAATTGTTTTAATGGTCATTTCGTCGATTTTCCCTTTCGTTTGAGCCCAGATTTGTGGGTATTCGTTTGATTTTGAGGAACCCGTGAGGAAGTGAAGATTCAGATGTCCCTGGAATCGAAGACCGAGATCGATATCGACGGCGGAGGGTCCCTCCGACGGCCGTAAGGGGACGAGGAGGTTAGGCTGCGGCTGAATCGAAGGTTCGTGATTTCAATTAGGGTTTTCGATTTGAATGATTAGGGTTTTCGATTGAGGAATTGGGTTAGGGTTTGTGGTTAGAATGCTTAGGGTTTCTGATATGTGTTTGTGATTACTCGGAATGACAGTTTCTGATTTAGGGTTTCCGATTGAGAAATTTGGTTCGGTTTTTTGCTTAAGAATGTTTAGGGTTTGTTGTTAGAATGCTTTGGGTTTCTGCTTTGTGACTACGATTACTCGGATTGGCTCTGATTACTCGGATTGGCTCTGTCAGAATACTTAAGGCTTCTGTTTTGGGTTTGTGATTAGTTGGATTGACTGTTTCTGATTTACTTTTTGTGATTCAGTTTCTGATTAAGTGTTTCTGCTAATATGTTGAATGTTTGTGCTTATGGCTACTGCTTAATGGTTTCTGTTCGATATTACTCAAGTACTAATTTCATATTTTTCAAAGGAAACATTTTAGTGTCTGATGTCTTTCTTCTTATGTTGTTTACTGCGAGGTGTTCCTCTTCTGGTGTAAATGGAGGCCTTTGGTGAGGAGAGGTGTGAAGAAGCTGAGTCTTCTCTTCTGAGTTAAGCAAAAGGTATGTATATCTGCTGCAAAAAGTCTGTAATCAAGAGTGTTTTTGGTTTTCAAAATATTCTTTGCTATAGGTCAATTTTCATGGCCTGTCCAAATTTTTTTTGATTGTATGATAAAACTTCTGATAAGATATGATGTCTTCTAGTTTCTATCTGGTTGTGCTATCTCATTACCAATAGAAACATGTTTAGGTTGTTGTTTCTGTTTGGTTGTTGTTTGTGATTGCCAACAGTACATGTTTAGGATCTGGTTTGTATTTGGTATTTGTGTTTTGAAAAAGTGGTTTGAAAAAGTACTTTTCATCATTAGGTATTAGAAAGTTTGAATATATTTTTTTACTTTGGTTGATAATGTAAAAGAAAAACCTCTTTTCAGTACTTCAGAGTAGTCTTGACTTTATCTTTAACATTTTTCAATGCTTCTGATGGAGAAGTGAAATGATATTAGATTTGATTTATAACTTCATTTCTTCTTTGAACATCACACTGTTTACAGTAGTTGTTTAAAGGAAAAAAATTATTCATCAGTAAAACACTTAAAAAAATTCGTATATGTTCTTAGTTTGATGTTAAAAAACTATAATACTTTAAAACCAACAACAAAAACTAAACAACTCATATGTCTTGAGTTGTCAAATCTGAAAGATATACTCTTACAGTGTATCTTCATCTGTTTACCAAACCTTTTCCTCAACATTAGTATTAATAACATCCCTCAACCTAACACTGATCTTAACCTTGAACCAAAAACTTTTTCCCCTAAACACCAGTAATGAGTTCTACTGACCCTTACTCTTTTACTGGTCTGTTGAGTTCTCAACAGAACTGTAACACTCCAGGAGCTCCTCCTTCTTTCACCCCACCATTCACTTCTCAGCCTTTTCCCTTTAGCTCCCCATTCACTTCTCATTCTGTCCAAACTCCTAACCTCAATTCTTCTGAGCCTTTTCCCTTTAGCTCCCCATTCACTTCTCATTCTGTCCAAACTCCTAACCTCAATTCTTCTGAGCCTTTTCCCTTTAGCTCCCAAACTGACACTGAAGAGTGTGTTGAGGTTAGTCTAGATGAGATTGAAGCAAAGGGTGGTAAGGGATCTAGGGAGAGGTGGAGTGTGAAGGAGGATATTCAGCTCATTAGTGCTTGGTTAAATACCAGCAAGGACCCAATAGTGGGTAATGATCAGAAGGTGGATTCCTTTTGGAAGAGGGTTACAGATTACTTCCAAGCTAGTTTAGGAGGACCTACTCAAACCCTCAGAAATCCTGTGAAATGTAAGGCCAGATGGAACAGGATAAACAAGGTTGTCAACAAGTTTGTTGGGAACTTATCAGAAGCAACTGCAAGAAGAACTAGTGGGCAGTCAGATGAGGATGTTATGAATGCTGCTAGGGAACTGTACAAGGCTGACAACAATGGGGCTAGCTTTACTCTTGAGCACTGCTGGAGAGCCTTGAAGAAAAATAAAGCTAATAAGAGGGGTAAGCTTGATGCAGATGGAGCTTTCTCATCCAGCTCAAACAATGATAATGCTGAGGTCAGACCTCCTGGTGTCAAAGCAGCCAAGAGAAAAGGGAAGAATCCTGTAGTAGAGGTAGTGGTAGACGATATTTCAGTAGTTAAGATTGATAAGCTAGCAGCAATGAAGGCAAAGGAAGCAGAAAAAAGAAAGTATTATGGAAAAATGTACCTGATAGGCCAGCTCAGTGCACAAACTGGCCTTACATCTGCTCAGATCAGGCTCAGGGATAAGCTCGTAGAGGAAATGTTGGGTGATGATAATGCTTGATGGTAAAGTGTCAGTTTTAAAGTTTTTGTAATGTCTGATGATAATGCTTGTTGGTAATGTGTTAGTTTTAGAGTTGATAATGTCTGATGATAATGCTTGATGGAAATGTGATAGTTCATAGGTAATGTCTGATATTGAAGATGTCTGGTTTGAGTATAATTTTGTTAATGTCTGATGATAAAGTTTTTGTTAATGTTGTTAATGCTTGATGATAATGTGCTGTGTCTGGTTTTGTATGATGTTTTTTCATAACTCATTTGTCTGGTTTTGTATGATGTTTCACTAAATACTCTCTTTTGTGTTTTCATTCCAGGTTGTCTTTGGTCTGTGTTGGGAACAAGACAAAACAGAACCAAGTACCCGTGACCTGTCTTTTGTAGTTTGCTGCAATGAAGTACCCGTGACCTGTCTTTTGGAGTTTGCTGAACCAAGTACCCGTGATGTCTTTTGTAGTTTTCTAGCCAGCTTTAGTTTTACCACCCGTGAGTGGTGGTCTTTATAATGAAGAGCACTTGTGCTCATTTAACTCAGTCTTTCCCTTTCTTGTTTCTCTAGTATCATGAACCTCTGTTTCATCTTGGTTGTGTAAACTTTCAACTATTTCTGTTTGTATGTTACTCTTTCAATTTGTCTTTCATCTTTTATCAGATTCCAAGCATTTCTTGAACCAATGCATTTCTTAATCCAAAAACCAAAATCCATATCCAAAATCTAGTAAAAGATCAAAAGCCCGATAATAATCCATCTGTCCAAAATCCATTACTCAAAAACCAAAATCCATTACCCAAAAACCAAAATCATTTGGTAACCGGGAAGGAGGCCAATTTCGGTTGTGGAATGATTATTTTAGTGAAAGTCCGACATACAATGATGCT
>OVAF01001757.1:0-19552 GCA_900406245.1 Odontarrhena argentea | reverse complement strand
GAAAACTTCATGTTTAATTCGGTCATCTATAAGTTGAGGCTTTTTTTGGCAAATTTGAGAAAGTTGAGGCTTTTTTTGGCCGAATTCCCTATAAGGAATGGAGAAGCTTCGATTTTTAATTTTCTGAAGGTATTAGACTTTTAGTTATATAATAAGAATATTGATAAAAATTTAAAGTCTTTCTACTCACAAACAATAAATATAATATTTGATTGAAAAAAAAATTATCATTGCGTAATTCAAAATTTATATAGAAAATATATAATATATCGTGATGATAACGTAAAAGTTTTTCTATTTATTAATAACTATGTAAAATTTGGGTCTTGGTTATAATAGTTTAGAATTAGCAATTGCTAATATCTTATAAACAAAAATATTTGTTTTTCATCGAATATCGAACTAGGAACACAACGAAATCAATTCATGTGTTTAACTACTAGTCCATTCAATATTATGTACTACAAATTGAATTGTTCACGGTTCAACGGACATCATGATTTTTAAAAATGTTTGGATTAACGGATCATGGGATTCAGATGAACCATCACACTGCATGTTTCGAGTTTGGAATATTTTCCGACTAATGTGAGATGGTATATATATGAATTATCTATCACCAAACCATCATGTAAATTGCATGGACCTTTGGAACATACTCAAATTTCTATACAAATATGAATTTAGTTTTCGAGGATTCCTCGAATCTGGAATGGAGTACTGTAACATATTTCCAAGATTTTACTACCGCGAGTAATAATTTTTTGGACAAGATGACCTAATAATTCATGCAGGTATGAAATTACAAATGAATTCTTCCAAACAATTTAACTTTACATATTGTATCACTTTACACGTTGGTCTATATCTAGTCTTTTTATATGAAGTCTATTTTAACTATTAGGTCTACTACAAACTCGAATACAAACATGATTGAAGCGTAAAATACGATGGGCAGTTGGTAATATCTTGGGATATTTTGATGACCGATAGATATTACTAAGGTGGGGTTCGGTTATGAGGTTTGAGGATTTGAAAAATAAAACTATCAAAATCATATTGGAACAAATTGATCACGTCAAACATATTATTGAAATAAAAGTATAATTACTGGATTAAAAAATAATATGATCTATATATATTTTGAACCACTTCTCACATAAAGAAGAACCAATCAATCACAATATCTCCAAATGATATAGCTTTGGAGTTTATATAATTAGTGAGTCTATAAACTTGTTAAATATGGTTGTATTACACACTCATAAAATTTGAGGAATAATAATAAAAAAAACCTAATCGAAAAATGGCTATTGAGTTGTTTGTGTAGACCATTATTGTTGACAATTTTTTTGTTTGGTACGTAATAATAAAAATAAAAAAGGCACATTTGGCTATCCGCCTATTTCGAAGGACGCCAATTTTCGAACTACGATTGTATTTAAGTATTAAGCTATTTTTTGTCAACCCTTTTTTTCATTAAAAGCCTGAAAAGGCCCAGTTGATACAAGGATATTCAAATGAGTCTGAAGTCCTAGAAGAAATATAAACACAATAAAGCCCAAGTCCATAAAAGGTTGCCCTAATAATTTCTTCTAGAAGAAACAGATGCACAAACAGACGCCAACTTCATCAACGCCGTCTTCATCATCTGAAACAGGCCAAGCTTCACCGAGAATTATGAGATACACCCCTAGTCCGCCTGTTTGACTTCAGAACAGATGAAATCCTTCAAGAAGATCTCTTAAGTTCTTCAAGTTCTCTGAATAAAGGAAAGCACAGCCTCAAAGAGCAACCGTAAATACCAAAATCTGAGGAAGCTTCATCGGCTTCTGAATCCATTCTATTGATTCAGAACTTGAGCAGGAACATACCTAAAACCGACAAAGAACTTATACCACCAGAAAGTAATATTTAAGGTAAATCTAAGAAGAAGAACAGAGAACTAAGAAGAAGATAAAGAGATCAACACCGAACATAAAGAAAAGAAAACCGTAGAACGGAAACAAACCGGATTAACCGGAGAAAAGTCCGTATGAAACGGAGTCTATACAAGCAAAAAACAAAAAGTGAAGATTCCGGCGCCGGCGAACCGACACCGGAGAAACGAAAAAACACCGGAGGAGCTCTTTTAGAGAGAGGTAAGAGAGTACAGAAGAAGAGAGAGGAAGTTGATCAACAAGTATTAAGCTATTTAATTTTATATACTTTTTTCTTTTTGGAAATACTTTTGTTTGTTTAATAATCACTTAAAAGTTGTCTCTCATTGTTGGCGAAAAAGAAATTGGTCTTTCCAATTAGAGAACTTCTTCTTTTTGTCATTGATCACTTCGAACCGCATTAATTAAGTGATGAAAAAGAATTCTAAAGAATTTATCCATATCTAATTAACTATTCCCAATAACTCAATTAAACAAGAATACTATTGACGTGTATATGGAATACTGATGTTTGTCGATGATGACTGATTTCCTTCAAAAAATTTAAAAGCATCACTACTTTTGAAAAATATGAAATTCCAACTCTAAACATACTGTAAATAAAAAGTGAATAAACTTAGAAGAAATTTTAAAATGAAAGAAATAACCAAGCTAGGTGGATATTTTTTAGTTAAGGATTTTTGTTATTAATTGTGTTTGGCCAAAAATAAAACATTTAATTTGAGACAGTTTTACGGGATAAAAAAAAATGTTCAAATGATCACTGGTTAATAAAAAAACTGCTGTTACATTGCATAATAGAAACCCTTTTTTTTTTGGTATTCAGCATAATAGAAACCCTTATACTTGCATTCATTGTTAGTATTTTGAAAATACGTATCAGAAAATGTTATATCTTCTTCTTTTTTTTTTTTTGCTAAAAAAATGTTATATCTTCAATTTCATGATTTTTCTAAAAAGGTATTATATAGAAACACAAAAAGCAAGAAATGATGTTTTGTTCAAATGCTTCGAACAAATTACTTTTGGCCAACAAAAATCATCTCAAAAGGAGACTTTCTCGATACATCTCATCGCACACTCCTGTCCGTTCGGTCGTGTACTCTGTAATGGACCGAATTGGGTTCATGTCAAGCACAATTACGTACTTACATTTTGTTTTATTCTCCTTTTTCCTTATTATATTAATTTTTGATTCTTAATAATGACGAACATGTTAATAGATAAGATTAGAACGAACATGTTAATAGATTATTTACTAAAATACCATGATTATATAAAATTTGATTACTTTTAAAGTTTCTGGAAAACCTTCTAAAATATAAGACAAGAAAATAGAAATAACTTTTTCTTTTTGTCTTAATTGAAAAAATCTCAGACCGAAATAGCAAAACTTAGACTGGAATTTTTGGTTCTTTGAATTTTTGTTAAGAAAATACTTTAAAACACACTGAAATTCATTAACAACGCATTAAAAAAAAAACTCTAATAACACTGAATTCCAAAGTATTTATAAAAATTACTAGTTCAATAACACTGATTTTCATAAGATTTTTGAAAATATATGTTTTAATAACGCGTGATTTCTCAATTCAGAACAAATCACTCCAAATACAATTTTGAATACATCCCCTTAATCCACGAAATCTTGTTTTTGCTAATAGAATCGTTTATTAATAATGAAAATGACTAAAATTAAGTAGAGAACTCTACTTTTAAAATATATAAAAAATGTAAAACACACAAATATACAACATATACGTCCTCATCTCATTCTCACCATTATAGTTCTTGTTGAGTTCTAGAATAAATCTAAGTAGGTAAGTTTCAATTTTTTGCCCTTCCAACGAGGGAATTCAAAGTACAAAACCAAAAGGATATTATATTGATTAATCCTTTTTCCACCCCCCAAATAGTTTCATCCACCATATCAACTATAGTTATATATATTCGAATTCAACTTTTCTAATGAGGGGAATTAAAAAACCGTGATGCTTTATTTGTCTATATATCATATACAAAATCTCGGCAAAGTTAACATAACAATTTTTAATAGAAAAAAATTACTTCAAAAGTTTGATCATCAAAAGTTGATGAATGATTCTGCAGAAAATAATACAAAATTTATAATGATTAATTTCGAATTTTTTTATTTTTTAAAAATTAAAATTGTAATGATATTCTATTTTATTTTTTTGTCGATTTGAAAAGAGAAATGCAACACAAAAACTTCCTAGTAAATCACTCGATTTAGTGCTGGTATACGATCACACTTTCTATAATTTACACAATTTCACAATGTAACGATGAGTTCTTCCACATAATTTTTGTTGTATATTTTACACACATAAACAAATAAAGTAGCTACACTTGGAGACAACAAAGTTTTGATTGTTCTAGGCATCGTTCCACTTCAGATCAGATGAAAATATTTTTCTAAACTCAAGTTAAATAATCGCATATAATATTATATAAGGGAACCCACGCACAATCATATAAGGGGGTGACATTTTAAATGACATCATTTTGTGCGGCCCTTGATTTATATTCTCTAACGAATTTCATATTATCGCATATTTTCTACATTATCACAACATAAGTCAAACCTTTCACCTTTGACATGACCTTGGTGCCTAATAGTATTTTTTTGTAATTATTATAAGTAAATAGAATGTATACAATTACAGAACAAACGTTGGTTCATGTACCGTTAACTAAATGCATGGAACATACTTTGAACCAAGGTAGTATTCGTCATATCCCATTTATTCTTCCTTCTCCATCAAATACATATAGCTTAATTTTAAATTATCTATTTCTTTTCATTCTTTCCAAATTCCATTTTCTGAGCTATGTTCATTCATCAGCAGAATAATTTATCTCCATAAAAATGTCGTGTTTTGAAGAAAAAAACTCATTTCTAATCAACTTTCAATCATTTGGAAAGGGACATTTGACATAGTTGATATATTATCTGTGCCAAAATGGAAACCCGAATTCGCATGGATTGATCATAACTATGCTTGATATTGTTTAGATTTACAAAAACTGATTTTATTTTTTTTAATTCAAAATAGAAGAAATTTTTTTTCCGAATTTGTATGCATTGATAAATTATTTTCATGTGGTTCGGGAATGAGCTGAAAAATCTGATCAAGTTAATTGAGTAAACATTGAGGTAGCTTGAGCATAAACGGGAATCCTCAAATTACGAGAAATCTGTTGTCCGATCTGACATTTGCGAGTGATTTTTATAACTCTCGTATTCACTTCAGAAAACAAAAATAACATAAAAAACAGTACCAATTTTTTTAAAAAAAATCATATCCGTTATTCCTAATGTAATTTAATTATAAGTGAATAAATTTAAGTGAATTCATTTGTAAAAGATTGAAGAATTCGTTATGAAAGATAAATAATTCATTATATACATCATATATGTCAAAATTTACAAAATTACAAACTTGAAAGCTTATCAATATATATCATTATGCTAATATTACTTGGTCAACATATTTCTTTTTTTAGGATTCCTCTTTTTTTTTCATTAGCCGAATTTTTATGCTTATAGTATTACTTGTTTAATTGTTACTCTATAAATCATGAAGTGTATTGCGTGCTTACCTGCCATGCACTCTGCATCTTTTTAGTGTTCCTGGTGTTGATAATCAATCAATTAAAATACTTTTTTAAATATCAAAACCCATTATGTCATGTAAATACATCGAATCCAAACCTAAATTGGTGGTGACAAATTAAAGAAAAGAATCCAACTCTCTAGTAACTATAGCTAGCTACTATAATTGTTTTTCCAAATTATATTATATACATATCTATATATATATATATATATATATATAAACAAATACTTTCAGGACAGCTGACATTATCTTTCATATATAAATAATATAATTTTCAGAAATACCCATAATAATTAAATATAAGCATAACCACCACTTCTACTCTACTACACTCTACTACGATACAATGGATTGATTGTAACCACCCAAACAACTAATCAATTAAAAATTAGCTATACCTAGTATAAGTAGTAATGATATGTTTTCAATAATTTATAGTAAGATAGAAACAAAAATTTTCAATCATTGTTTTATAGAAGCTATACAAAATCCCCATACGTCTCTCCGTATGTTTGTCGGTTGCTTATCTTTGGTACACGCACGAGACTATATGGAGACATCTCGTTACTCGAAGGATGTATATATAACTACTTAAAATACCAATCTATGTAGCTCTTGTCCAAATCGTTAGGTTTTATAACGGGACCATGCAATAAATTAGAATAGAGATCATGTGATAAATATGTCCCGGGACCATCGATGGGTGGTTCATTTGGTATACACATTTTATGAAAGTGCATTGTTAGATTTATTTCGGTCATAAATATGAAGTCGATCGTTTTGAAATTCGAAATTATATTTGAAACATTTAGTTTCCGTGATACCGCCCCCAAAGAGTTAGATTTTAAATTTAATGTGATTTGTTGAAATTGAAAGATATTGATAATTTATCTTTAGTGAAACGAAGTATTTCTCTGTTAGATTTTTAATTTGACGTTTATCCACCACGATACTTTAGTGATGAAACCAAATAACAGTAGTCTAATGGTAAGAATTGGTTTGGAGTAAGGTGTATGAATCTATCCGTCATAAATTTGATTTCTATCATAAACTAAATTGTCATTGTTTGACCAGACGAAGATGAGACCTTTGCTTTGCGAACTATTAGAAGATCCAAGGCGGAACTAGTCGTCGGTACTGTTCCAATTAGGGATTAGTTGAGACTCGGCTCAGCCTCCCCCCCCCTTCCCCCCGATTATTAAATTCATTGACGTTTATTGATTCGATTGAACTGATAAAAATGATAATGTTTCCAATATTCTGATCAATTTTCTCCAATTCCATGAGCAAGTTTGCAAACCTTGGGAGCAATACTCTTTTTTGTGTATCTCTCATATTTCGCGTAATTCAAATTTTTAGGTTTATAGTTTGTCTCTGTGGTGCTCAATTACATAAGATGTATGAATTATGTAAATTCTACTCTTGGTTTGCTATTTTTAACCGTTTTAAGTTTTAACAACAAAATATTGTTGTTGAAAAAAAAAAAAAAAAAAAGAGAGAGAGAGAGTTACCCAGTAATAAGTTGTGTGTTTTCCCATGATTTTTAATATTATAAAAGGAGTCGTCCAGTTCATAAAATCATGAAATTTTTGTGTGCAAATGATCGTAAAATAAGGTTCTAAATAATACAGTAGCAACTAGCAAGTTAGTAGGCCACTACTATAGAAAAAACAAATGTTTCGGATATTATTAATATATAATGGTTAAAATGTGCGTATGCTAGTACGTCAATTATAGAAAAGGTTATGGAGACCAATAGGGCATATAGAGGAGGTGAAGGTGGGTGAAGTGGAATGATAAGTTAGATTAACTGTGAACATTGTATGCAAATTGCAACTTGCTCACTTACATCACAAGTGCATGCATGTCTTTAAATGTTGACCCATCTACACACCGGCCTACACATTTTGTTGAATTTGCTATGTATACAGCCCTATACACAACATATACGTATTAAGTCATTGATAAACCATATTCATATTGTATGCAGATTAGTATAGTGGTATTTTCAAAACTACGATCGTATTTATGAGAATAGCCCTTGTTTTAAGATGTGCAGTGTATCCATACATATAAAAAGAAATATGCCAGTAAATTTGTTAAAGAAATTTGTCAGTAATATTATAACATTTGTTAAAGTAGTGATACAATATTTATATATTCAGTATATATATTAGGGAAAGCAAAAAGGGTTTTCAATCCGATAGTGAGAGATATTAAAAATTTATTTCGGTCTCATGGCGATGAGGTTCTAAAATTATAGAAGAAGAAAATAGTAAGAACTAAGGTTTAGTTGTTCATCATTATTTTAAAAAGTTGATAGAATATTTCAATTAAACAATTTGTGATGATATTTTTTGTGAAGTCACTTGAATATATGAACATTTGAATGTTGACCAAAAAAAAAAAAAGAACATTTGAATTAAATTATCTAATTTTTAAAGATTATTATCTCATTGATATCAATTTCTTAGTCGATTTAAATGTATACCTTAAAAAAAAAAAAAAAAATCTTGTACCAGTATACGCATATGTTACTAAATATTTTACATAAACAATCTTTATACACACGTCTACATTTTCTATAATGAACCCTTGATCGATAACGGCATTGGTAGATATAATACACCCTTGATCTATAATGAACCAATGCCGTTATCGTTCAAGTTTTCTAGAGAGGTAAGGGCGAAGTGTCAAGGGTAATTTGGTTTGAGATCAGTACCAAGACTGGCTAATTTATCCATTTCAACAAAAATTATCCATTACATCTGTGTAACAAACTACCAAGAGTGGCACTACAGAGCCAAAGAGAGACAACTTAGGCAGTTGACCCCATTGTAAAACAAGCTTTGTGTTCCGAATTTTATGAATCACTCGTTGATCACATAGTCCCTTGAAGAAACGCATAAACGAACTTTTTAATCTGAGTAAAATTATTTTTCCCATCGATGAAGATTCATAGCAAGGTAAAAGGAATAAAACTCATTTTTTTATGTAATTTGTTTAAAATTAGACACACCAACTAAAACTCTTTTTTTTTTTTAACTCATGAAACTGAGTCTACTCTCTAAATTGCAATTTCGGAAAGCTACAACAAGAGACTGAATCTTACACAACCTTTTGTGAAAAATAAAATTGACACCAAAAGCAGTTTTTCACGTTTTAGCAAACCTTTCCTTTCAAAACTGATCACAGCATCTGAGCAGCTGTGTTTAGCTTCTCTGCTAGACTCAACTGTGTCCTTGTTATGCTTGATAGGTACAACAGAAGCAACTGGTCCTGTTAAAACATAAAACCCAATCCATTAGCATTTATAATAGGTTTTGTTTTGGCCCTCTGAGCTGTGAGTTTTGCAATTTTTTTTACCTGCAGACTATCGTTCACGAGGTTATCGAAGACTTGAGGGGGTAGTTTGGGAAGGGAGGCTACTGCATCTGCAATGAATCGTCCTATGTTGTTGTCTGGAGATGTTTGACCTTCCTGAGGAAATTAATTAAGATCTGTATCAGAGATCATATGCATGCATCCATGGTGGATAATAGACTCTACCATGCTGATATAGTAAGCTCACCACAACACTGTCAACGTATTTGTGGACATCGTTGATTAAAGTCAACAACCTCTCCATTGTTAGCTCCATTCCTTCCAAGTCATTTGGGAGTTTGTCAACGGCTGTTGCTTTAAGGAGATCAACTGCAAAGCCAAATGATGTCTTCTGAATCAGTCTAAAGTAACATATGATCGAGAATGAAAGTCATAAAATGTAGAGACACAAATATGAAATTCTCAATTTATTTCACTCATTTGTAAACCATCAGGGAGACGATCTCTAGACATTGTATCGACCATGCACAATGGAAAGTACTTAGACAATGAGGACTGTGTGCATACGAAATAGGTTACCAATAAGTTTCGATAAGGAGGATACAAACAGTTGGAATACTTACATCCAACTCTCTCAGCCTCGACCATGCGGAGATCAACAGGAATCTCTTGAAATTGTGCAGCCAGTTGTCGATCACCAAGTGAAAGGTGTGAAGAGACAAAAGCTTTTATGGTACCCTCACCATTTGTAAAACCAGTATCCACAGTAAGGTGAACTGGGTTGGTAACTTCTCTAGCATAGAAGTCATGAATCAGAGAACTACCGCCATTGACCCCAAGGCCAGTTGAATACCTACAAACCAACAAAGTTTTTTTATCCATTACCCAAAAATGAGAAATAACTACTACCACAAAGTTGCTTGAACAAACAATTATTACAATTATGGAGCATGCAGAAACTTGTAGGAATCTATATCTAACAATGTCTTTATGTTATAGCAACCGAGTTATCGAGATAACATATTCATAAAAACTAGAGGAAATGAGTGAAATAGAGAAGTACCAGCCAACAATAATTTCCTTCGGATTCACCTTTTGGTGTGAAGCTAACATATTGTTGTGGTATTCGATATCCACCGCAACCTGCATCCATATGAAACCATAAACCCTCAAAACGTATCACTAGTTACAGAGAACTAAAATGTTAGCTTCTCAATTTGTTCTCAATATGTTCTCAATGACAGTAACAAAATGAAATCATCTCGAGAACATCTCATCACCAGTTTCAATCAGCTATTATCCATAGAGATTGAGAATTGAAACTGACTAAACTTATCCTATAAACCTCACATTCTTATAAGCACATATCATTTCTAAACTTCAGCTAAGAAACAGATCTAGATTCCCAAAGTAAAAGCCAAAAATTCCAATTCCAATTTATAGATTACAAGAGAGACCAATTTCGTACCTGATCGGAAGATTCATTGTGAGGAACGGCGTATGAATTACGGATATCGACGGTACCATCAGGTAAGATAGATCCGAGAAGAGTACCGATGACTCGTTCAGCTGAGTCAGGACGTCTCACGAAGCAATCGCAGACGTTGAAGATAACGAGAGGGTGAATCCTCGCCGTGAGAGCAGAGGGAGTTGCCGATGCCGTCGATGACGGAGCTACGAATTGCAAGACGGTTAGCTCGCTCGCCGCCGCCATGGTTGAAGATTCTGGGAAGTGAAAACGGCGAAAGGCAGGCGCGAGACTGTGAGATTTAGGGTTTCCGATGCGAGCGAGAGAGAGGAAACAAGAAAGGTGTAATACAACAAAAGATACCTTAGTAACCAATGGGCTGAAAAGCAGGCCCATTTTTTGTTTATTTGGACCATCTAAAAGGGCTTTATTCACATGGCTATGAATCTGCTACTGAAATAGCAATTGCAAAACAAACAAGAATTAGTTGCAGCAACTATGAAACGAATAACAAAACATATCGTCAATAATTATAAAACGAAAATGATTGAAATGGGATCTAGATTATATCGCTCAAAGAGTTAACCAGGAGAATCAAGTTTCAGAGAAGGTTTGCTAGAAAAGTGACAAAATGGAAGCCTCTAAGTCATCTAGAGGGTTTACTACAGATTATAATTGCTTAAATACATACTCTACTTGTCTCATGTGGAACTTCTTGTGATCCTTTTAATCTGTTTTTGTTGTCCTTGCTTCACCTATAACTTTCTCATGTAGTGGATTGCTAGTTTTGAATTGATGACAACGTAGATTTGATCATTTCAAACTTCTAAAAGATTTTAATACGGTTTCTTTCTCAGTTGTTGGCTCGTCACTCTAGTTTCTTGGTATTGCTTCGTGAGTGTGGTGAGATTGCAAAGATTCAAATTAAGTCACGCTGGTAACCTTAGCTCAACATTTAGTTTGATTATCATTGAAATTTGAATAATAAACTCCATGAGTTTCTTAGCATATCAAATTAGCAACATTTTTACCATATCAAATTAACTAATGAAAGAGTGACATGTGTCCCACTAGAGGGATTGGTAGAGCATAACAATTGAGAGATTTATTGAGATTCTACAAAAACATTTTTAAAAGAGAAATACCCTTAGATGCCACTAAATCAAGTTCTTTGTACAAATATACCATCACGTTTCAAAAGTTCCATCCATACCATTTCTTTAATGTTAAAAGACAAAATTGTCATTTCATATAAACGAGGAAAATAGAACTTCAACATTTCCATTTCAAATTTGAAAAATCTTCTCCCCGATTCTCTACGATTTGTTGCGATTCTCCGATCGGAAATCGTGTAATTCTCCGATCAAATTTCTTCCTCCGATTCCATTTCCTGTCTACGATTCTATTTCCTCCGATTTCTCCGATTGAAAATCGTGTAATTCTCCGATCAAATTTCTTCCTTCGATTCCATTTCCGGTCTACGCTTCCATTTCCTCCGATTTCCATTTCCAGGTGATTTTCTCAGATTCAACGATCTTCGTGTTTTCACTTTGGATTAATGAATTTTGATGTTGTGGAAGAGGATTGATGAATTTGGTGTTTTCGCTTTATCTCTATGCTGCAATGTTTTTGGTATCCTCTCGCCGAATTTCTCTTATTCTCGTTTAAAACTTTAATTTATCCTCTCGCCGAATTTCTCTTTTTAATACAAAAATTCATCATTTTTTCTATAAATATAAAAATAAATCATTTGATGACAAAACCAAAACTTTATTTTTACATAATTTTTTAATTAAGCTTTGATACACTCTTGTTTAAAACTTTAATTACCATTTTAACTACCCAAATCCTATTCCTTATCAATTTCAAATCAGTCTTTTATCTAATCCAAAATATATCAAATCATAGTTTTGTACCAAATTTCTTCGATTTTGTGAAAGAGAGAAAATAAGAAAGGGTAGTAATACAACATAGTGATAGGTTAGAAACTGATGGGCTAATAAATTTGCTCATTATATGTTTTCTTGGACCATAAAAAAATGCGTTGTTTACACATACATTGCTTCTACTACTTTTTAATATATTTTTTTGTCAATGGTTCAAAATATTATGCATTTTGTTTTCTTAAACAAGTAAAAATACCTTATTTACATAGTCAACACATTTGTTTTTTATTCTACTTTGTAAAATGTTAATATTTTTTTTTTTAATTTAGAATTGTGTTTAGTCAGCATGTGATTTGCATTGTTAATGTTATATTACTCGCATCTAGTTTAGCAAAAAATTTCTATTGGATAAATCTTCATTTGGCAATCACCAATTACAACAACTAGCAATTATTTTTTGTTCATATTGTAGTCCTTAGCTGTAGAAATAGTGACTACCAATGACAACAAATTTCAACAAATAAACCCTATTTGGTTTGCAATAGCTAGTGATAAAATGATTATGTTCTTTGTTCTTGTTGTACTAGTTTCATTCATGACATTCATATAGTGGATTACAAGTTTTGAATAGGTCACAAAGTAGATTAGATAATTTTAATCATTTCAAACTCATTAAGAGACTATTCTAGTTCTTTCTTTTTAAGTCATCGTGAGATTCAATTAGGTCATAGCTCAACATTTTGTTTCTTTTACAAAAATTTGAATAATATTTTAGTAGCATTTTCTCATATAATAACATCACAAAAAAAAAGATAAAATCCTGATTTGGTATTTTATTTCGTGTTTATCAAATATAAAATAATTAGCAAATATGTTTTAATGGATTGATTTGTATTTCAAGATGGCGTTAATGGATGACAATATGTTACCAGCGTATATGCTTTTTGTTTATTTGCAATTCATCTCCATATGCACCAGCTTATCGCAGAATCCACTTGGAGTTGGCTAAACGCAGCAGAAATGTGATAACACTGGTTGTCAAAGTATATGTTTTCTGACTATTTGAAACACTGATTTCGTGATGGTCGAAATAGTACAATTATAATTTTTTAAATACGTTAATTAGTAGCATTTAAATACGTTAATTAGTAGCATTATAATTTTTTAAATACGTTAATTAGTAACATGGTAGTAAAATTGCGTGTTTCCTCGCATACTAACATCTCAAGAAAAAAATATTTCCTGATTTGATGACGATTAGTCTGACCATAGACTAGTTGTTACTCCTTAGTTGACTGATTAATCAGGCTAATATTCCTCAATAAAGACATTACCTACTTCTCAGAAAAAAAAAATATATATGGATAATGATATTCATAAATGGTACAGCTAGCAAAACTCATAAAATCGTATAAAATGAATTGTATTCAAAATAACGTTCCAAAACTTGAGTAAAAACTTACATCTAAAATTAATCACACAACCAAATTATAAATTATCCAACTTGATTTTTTTTTTTTTTTGGGTAAAAGAATTGTTTTGATCACCAATCATCATCCCAAATGACTCCAGAACTCTCCGAGAAACGTCTTGGCCGCGTCAAGACTCGGGAAATAAGTCGGCTCCATAAATATTTGACTCAACGAGTCACACCCTTCCTGACTCGCCGTCGCGTTCATCTCCGCACTTCCCATCATCGCCGCAACTAACTGTTTATACCCAAAGAAGAAGCTCTTCGCCGCCGATTCAACCGCTTGCATCCCTTGAAGAAGATGAATCTTATCGCAGTCTCTCTTCTTCGCGTACAATCTCATCGCCGCTTCTTGTAATCTGGGTCCTCCGGTTGGATCTACCTCCACCGCCAAAACCTCCGGAACTTTCTGCCGTAGATCCTTGGATTTCTTCATCATCTCCACTAATCCTCTGGATCTGAAACAAAACGCATCGTTTTTGCTGCATGATTTGATCTGTAACTGTTTCTTCAGTTTCAGAAAATCCTCAGGATCCATCAATACATGAAGATCTTCAATCTCCTTTAGAAGTTTCCAGATCCGTTCGAGTAAGTAAACATCGTTGGTTGCTTTCTCGAATCTCTCTTCTTCGATACTCGAATCGATTCGATTAAGGAGATTTGTAGCTGTATAGATCCACGATTCGAGAATCTGGTGGAGATTGTAGAGAGTTTGGTTCTCTTGATTATCGATATGATCGGAAAATGGATTCTCCTTGAGATTGTAAATCTCGTTCGGTTTACAAATCGCATCGTACCGGAGACTCGGTTTTCCGGCGATGTTCTGTTCACCGAGACCCAACGTGTATTTACACCGTCGCATCTCGTTATCGATTGTGTATAAGATCTTCTTCCCGATCGCTTCCGATTTCCTCCACGTCGCTAGCTGTGGAAGTAAGCTTAACGAGCTTCGTTTATCACCAACCGGAGCTGAATCTTCTTCACCTTCTTCTTCTTCGATTATTGCTGCTAAGATCTGGATCTGGTTTGTGATCAACGTATCCAACCTTCGATTCCATTCACGGTGGTTGATGTACGGCCTCGAATCGGAGACCACGGATGAAACCAAACGGAAACTAATCTCCAGAGCTTGAAGACTCGGTTTAAGAATCGGCTCCGATTTCCATAACGGAAAATCACGAGATGACCAGAGCTTCTTGAGCTCGGGAAGACGGAGATAAAGCTCGTAAGCAGAGCAAATCGCTGGCGCCGAACATGAGATCGGTGACGATACTGGAACTTTGAACGGTGATGGTATAGTGACGTGAAGCTTAGATGAAAGCTTAGGTGAGTTCTCTGATGATACCATCTTCGTTTTCCAATCCATATCAACCATTTTTCTTTTCTTTTTTTGAGTTTTTGAATTTTCTTGTGAATTGGATTTTTTTGATGAATGTTATTGGAGAGGAGAGAGAGGTATTTATAGAGTGGAGGGGAAGTGGATAAAGGCGTGTGGAATTGTTTTCAAAGTCAGCGTTCAGAGTTCAGAGACGCGGTCTCTTTTTTATATTTTAAAAAATGTTTTATTTAGGGAAATTTGGATAACCAGGATTAATTTGAGGATAATTTTTTTTTTCTATATTGGGATTTTTGTGGGAGGATAAAGGTTAATCTTTCTATATTTATGATTTGAGATAATTCAATTTAATTACTTTTTTGTAGTGTTTATATGAAAGGTAATTGCCTGATTAAACGGATCTGGTAGTAAATCTTTTCTATACAAAAGGAATATTTTCTCTTTTTGGTGAGAAATTATGCTTTCAAGGAAAGAACATAGCTATGGATAAGATATAGCTACTTTATCACTTTCGTGATTAATGCTTAGTATTTTTGCATATGATAGCTCAATATAAATAGTTATATAAAGATTTTTGTAAGGTTTTTCATCATTTGTAATAAAATTACAAAATACAATAAGCCGATAAAATTCTTTTTTCAAACTTGAAAAAAAAATTTGCTTACTCTCTCATTACATTTGATTTTTGGATAATATTTATCTTCGAATTCAATTTTGTCATAGCAGCATTTATTTGTCATAAAGATATAAAGTTTTGGATTTTTTACGGAGCCTACGATATCTACAGCTACAATGGACCTATAAGAATAAAAAAATTTAGGCAATTACAGAAATGTATTGATGAGAGTATATCATGCGTTATGGGTTGTCACTTATATATGTATATGAGTAGATCCCACTAAAACTCAATACTTATTTTTTTTTGTGTTCGTGAATGTTATTTTATCTTACCTACAACCACAATGGTAGGGTTTACAAGCTGTAATTTTCCAATTTTCCAATTAACTATGCACATGGTGTTTCAGTTTTACGTTAACAATAAAAAAAGATAACACGTATACCACATGAAGAAAGCAACGTAAGATTCAAAAAAATAAAGTAATGTATGATGCAAATAAATATATACGTTTACTGATCATGTGAAAGGTTAATTTGAATGAAATCAATCCACCGAACAGGATCACACTATGATTAAAACATAAGCTAGTACGTACTAAATCGTTTTGTTGATTTTGTACTCACAAATCTCATGGTTGAATAAAGAATGGGTAACGTCTTGTGATTATGATCTCCGATCTGTTACATTGTCGGCATCCGCAAGGCCAAAAATTACACATTCACGAATTTAAAATCTTTGTTGCTTGTGTTTAAATATATTAATTCTATTAACCATTCTTCGAAATAAATTAGATAATGTAGTAGTCCACATGCTTTTGCAATATACATGTTACTTGTAAACTAATTTATCTCGATTCCTAATTTAATATTGCATTTATTCTCATGTTTCATTTGATCAAAACTTATATTTTTAATATTTCAAATGCGGTGTATTTTAAAAAACAATAGTTTTCAAATTTTAAAAAATTGTATAAATATTTAAAGCGTGGATAAGCATTTAGAGACGGTGCCGTGGTGTGAATAAAAAAAAAAAGGAATGGCACATGGAAAGAAGAAACAAGTTAGGAGGAATATAGATATGCGAAGCTTATCCAAAAATTGTATGTGAAGACGGTTGGAGTTTGGTCTCAGTTTTCTTTTAATTATTAGTACTTGTAAAGCTGTCATGTCCTTTGACTTAGGTTTTATTTTCTTTTCTTTTCTTCAATTCATTTTCCTTCTTACCGACAGTTTTAAATAAATATCCCATGATAATTTTTTTTTTCCTATTACAAAGTCTTCTTAAAAATTGATAAATTTTGATTGAATAAGACGACTAATATACCGACACAAAGAAAAAAAAATAGATGAGAAAATGAAGGGTAGTAGTGTTTGAGATTTAACTGAATTTGTTTAAGTTCATGTACTCTAATTTGTGAGCCAAAATGTAGTGGATGTTTCTATCATTTTTGGAGTTAACTTGAGGACAACGAATTTGGTTAAAAAAAATTATCGGTTGGAGGAGACTTGAATCACTACTTTAAAACTATATACATACTACTAGTTATAATATTTTTTGTTTACCGTTATCCATAAAAAATATTTGTACCGCTAAAATATTGGTTGTTATCCCATATGACATTTGTTAATAATTGATACTCCACTCACAAATATATTTATTTTTACCTTTAAGATGTAATATCTATTCTAAACCGTTTGTCTAATGACTATATTCGATTAGTGTTTATATTGGTGATTGTTTTTTCTCTAAAGGAAAATAATTACGTTACTTCTATATTATCAATTTTATTTTTCAATTAAGTAAGTAATAGTTAATGCATAATATTACCGAATTGTGGTGAGAAGAGGAGAAGTAGTTAACAGTTTATACTTATAAAAATAGTAAAAACAATAGTACATCGTTGATTTTAAAACCCAAATATTGTCTTAATTAAGTAAGCTTTATTCAGCAAATGTTCAAGCTATTCCGTCATTTAATAATGGTTTGATATCAATGCGGCAATGCCATACCACCCAACTAATGCTATCCGAACTATTTCATTACAGTTTATAACAAACAAAAAATAACATATGAAAAATATGCGAATGAGTTTTAATTGTAGATCGTGCTAATATTGTATCTTTCCTAGGATGCTTCTTCATACCTTAACTTTGAATTCCATATAACTAATTAAGTCATCCTTTGACGAAAAAAAAGGAAAATTCTTGTACAATAGCTAAAGATATATCAATATATAAGAATATATCTCGTCCACATAATTGATTAGTGATAGATAAAGACTCTCAATATAATATATTCCATTTAGATATGCAATGATCTCTTCTTTCTTTGTAAACCATCAATATGATATGCTACTCATATGAAACAAGCAACCATCGGTCCATACACACCATACGTGACATAATTGTGTTGATTTCAACTTTTTTTTTTTTTTGGGTTTTAATGTTAACATATATCTTTTCTGCCTATAACTCACCTGCATTCTAAAAAGTATTTTAACTCATAGCTAGAGTTTATATATAAATATATTTATTTTTAGCATTTTTTCCCATGGCAAAACAAATAAGTTATACAACAATGAGCATAACCATTTTAGAAATTCAATGCATAACCTTTTTAGAAATGGATATAAATTAGGATGGGTAGATGTAACAAAGTATTAAAAGGAGAAGTGTTACTTGTTAGAATTCCTTTCACGTTTACGTTAAGTCTTTCCCACTCCTTTATAAAAGTTTATTTCGCCTTTATATTTAGTATATTTCCTTATACATATTTATCTCCAAACTTTATTCATAACAATGACATTATACATTGAAAAAGAAAAAAAATCAACGTCCACTTCATAGAATCTTAGATTATTTCATGTTTTTTTTCCTCTTCATTTTTTATTTGAAGTAGTTTGATCGTACTTTTTTTTTTTTTTGGGTCACGGATTGTAGTACTATTTTAAATAAGAAAATAGTCGGAAATTCCCCAAAAAAAAAACATCGTTCACACGGTAGTTTTATTTTAAAATATTTTCCGCAAAACAAATAAAGCAATTTAAAAGAAAAATCAAAAATCTGATATTCCACATAAAGAAAAATAAAAGAGTCCAAATCGNATCGTTCTTTTTTTTTTTTTTGGGTCACGGATTGTAGTACTATTTTAAATAAGAAAATAGTCGGAAATTCCCAAAAAAAAAAACATCGTTCACACGGTAGTTTTATTTTAAAATATTTTTCCGCAAAACAAATAAAGCAATTTAAAAGAAAAATCTGATATTCCACATAGAGAAAAATAAAAGAGTCCAAATGNAAGAGTCCAAATGGGACCATAGCTTGGCTTCCATTAGTTTGGCAACCAATCACGTAGTCTCGCGCGTAAGGACATGACACGTGGGATTGGTCATGTTTGTTATCACCCAACTTGGGTTCCAAACTTATCTGTTTTGTCTTTTCAACTGCCACGTGGTCGGACCAGAGCAAGTTAACGGTTCCAGAACAAGTAACCACGTGGCGTGACAGCTGGAATGCTGATTGGCTTTTACGTTTATCTTCGCCGCTGATTATTCCTTTTGGATGGGACCTTACCAACTACCTTTATTTTTATTTTACTTTTCAACAATTTTATTTACCTCACATCCTCACCAATCACCACCAAAATTTTATTTTATTTTACGGTTGACAATAACAAAAAAAATGGGTTTATCAAAATGTAATGTTTAATTGTTGTTTAGTAGGAAAATGTATTATAATATGAGTTCAGTAATGACTCAAAGCATATATATAACAACCATCAAAATTTAAATGTTTTAAAATATTGCGGGTAACAAAAATGTGTATAATTATTATAATTAAAGTTTCATATAGCGAATGATTATCGATT